>CAUYRH010029503.1:0-12291 GCA_963574655.1 Perodicticus potto
TTTACAACAGACTTTTTTTTTTATTAAATCATAGCTGTGCACATTAATGCAATCATGGGGTACAATGTGCTGGTTTTATATACAATTTGAAATATTTTCATCCAACTGGTTAACATAGCCTTCATGGCATTTTCTTAGTTATTGTGTTCAGACATTTATAGTCTACATTTAGTAAGTTTCACCTTTTTTTTTTAAGAGTAAAACCTCTAGGAGAAAGTAATTGAATGAAAAGTGAGGTCACTGTCCTGCTGTCACCTCTCATCTCCCATCACACACAACTCTGCTACCTAAATTTCAACAAGTGAGCGCGGACGTTCTGCAACAGAAATTTTGCAGCAGCATTTAAAGCCCAAATCAAAACACATGCTTTCTTCATCGGATGTGAAGGAAAACAGCTATTTTTAATCTCTGGATATAACAAGTCACAAGCCATCCACTTTCCAGAATTAACACAGAAACTCAACCCCCTATTGCAGACCAAGAAATGATTTTGCTCCCCATCATGTACCCATGACGGGGTTTATGCAGAGATAAAGTTTAAGTAGCAAACATTATATTTCCAGAGCAGCTACCTTTGCCCACTTGGGTAGGGTAAAGTGTAAGATTTTGTGGTCACATTACAAAAGAAATGTGTTCACAGGGAACCAATACAATGTCACAGGTCTAAGAAGAAAGAGAGGGAAGTTTGTAGAGAGTTTGGGGGAAAGAGAAAGACTGGGCCACGTGGCGCTCACAGGTACCTTTTCTTGGCGTTCCCCTGTGCTTGCTGAACCTGACCTTCCCAACCCCACCCTGGAGTCCATGGCAGAAGGGACCTGGAAGGATCTTAAAAGTGCTGTTGTGGGAATAGCAGTGTACTGGGAGTCCCAAGTCTGGGCTTCCTGGAAGTCCCCATCTCTGTTTCTACCTCGTGACTGTGAACAAGTCATTTCCCCTCTCTTGACTCATTTTCCTCACTTGTGAAACAGGGTGAGCAGATGAAACAGTGTGTGTGAAAACGCCGCATGAGCTGGTAAAACATACAGCATCACAGAAGGCCCCCAGCAAGGGCCAGCGCTCTTAGACTGTCTTCATTTCCCCTTCAAATGCTAAATAAGGCCTCGCTGTGAATGAGGTCACCTGTATGGTATCTTTGAGCCCTGAACACACTTCTTGCAGGAGAAGAGAGAGTAAGATCAGTCTCTTTCTCTCCTTTGCTCGTTCTCCTACTTCAGGTTTACATTTTCAGGAGTCGGTCCTCACCAGCAAAAAACACTGGTTTCTCTTCAATTAGAAAGCAAGTCACAGGTCAGGTGCAATGGCTCACACCTACAATCCTAGCACTCTGGGAGGCTGAGTCAGGAGGGTTGATTGAGCTCAGGAGTTCGAGACCAGCGTAAGCAAGAGTGAGACCCCGTCTCTACTAAAAATAGAAAAATTAGTCAGGTGTCGCAGCGGGCACCTGTAGTCCCAGCTATTTGGGAGAATGAGGAAGGAGGATTGCTTGAGCCCAGGAGTTTGAAGTTGCTGTGAGCTAGGCACTCCAGCCTGGGCAACAGAGTGAGACTCTGTCAAAAAAAAAAAAAAAAAAAGGAAAGGAAGGCGGGGAGGGAGGGAGGAAGGGAGGGAGGGAGGAAAGAAAGAACTCACACAGCAAGTGCCATGCCGATGCTTCATGCCATCTTCCTAAATTCCAGGTGTGGGGCCCCAAATTCCAACCTCCAGTTGGCCCCCACATTATACTTCTTTCTTTAGTTGGAAATATCCCCATCTTGGAATTTTAACTTTCCTTTTTTTTTTTTTTTGAGACAGCCTCATGCTGTCACCCTGGATAGAGTGCTGTGGCATCACAGCTCACAGCAATCTCCAACTCCTGGGCTCAAGCGAGTCTTTTGCCTCCGCCTCCCAAGTAGCTGGGACTACAGGCGCTGGCCACAACGCCCGGCCATTTTTAGGTTGCAGCCGTCATTGTTGTTTGGCGGGCCCGGGCTGGATTCGAACCCACCAGCTCAGGTGTACATGGCTGGCGCCTTAGCCCATTGAGCCACAGGCGCCGAGCCGGAATTTTAACTTTCAAAAGTCAGGCTAACTATACTGCTCTGAAGATTTCTGGTGCCTCACTCTCAGGATTCTAAACAGCCTAGAACAAGGGTGCCTGTTGTGTGCTGGTATCCAGGATCGCTCTCACACAGCGTACTAACAGGGCAATAGGAAGTATTTGAACTTACCATAGCTGTTCTGTGATGACACCACGTAAAATGCAGTTATTCTAGAACAGGTGTATGTGTGCATTTATATGGTCCAGGAGAAAGAGAAGTAACTTTGACCACTGGAAGAAGGGAAAGCATTTGAAGCAAAGCTTGGGTTTTAAATCATCTAAAGAAGCAGGGTTGAGCACCTCTTGGCCCAAGCAGCTGTCGGGACTAAATGTTTACAAAACAAACAGCAAATTCCCAATCACGTGCAGAGGTGGTTGTGATTTCACTGGGAATTGAGATCCATCGCACGGGAGCTTCAGGTCACAATCTCAGTTCTAATTTCAAGTGTGGCCACGGTCTAGGCATTTCTGTTGACCCCTTGAAATTGACTCCGGGACCCCTCTGTGCAGGTGGCTTTCCCAGAAGAGGACCAGACTGCAAGCTCAGCTCACCACGACTCAGGCTGATGGGGGCAGTCACCCTACTGGGCGGGCAGCATCTGTCAGGGACGTTGCCACCATCTCCCTGCCAAATGGTCTCTTGTGACTCAGAATCTCAAACTTGTTCTAAACAGAGGGGAAAAGTCACTTTCTGGGACGAGGTTCTTGGCCCAACCCTGTTTTGTATAAACACAGTCTACAGCTATTTCAGTCTTCTGGATTTTGAGAAGCAGCCGCTGAGTTGTGGCAAGGGTGACCAGACTGGTGATGGCCCAAATGAAAAAGCAGAGAGCTTTGCTCTTTTGGTGCTGGGAGAAAGAAAACCAAAAGCATAATCTCACAGGGTGCAGCCTCTGACTGGTCTGGCCCGGGGGAAATAGGGTGGCCCTCACTTTAGTAGGAGCCAGCTCTGTCAAAGTCTGAACTTGCAGAAATGGATGCATTGGGTTTGGAGTAAGAATTCTTCTCTACAAAAGGATAACATTTTGATCATGCTGATACTCAATGCTTAGGCTATTAAAAGTATGTGATTCATTGATAGCTGGTCCACCTAGTGTTCGAAGGGCACACACACTCATCGCTTGAAGCCAGCTTCTTGTCCTTGTGGCCCAGTGAAGGGGACATGCAGCCCACCACTTTCCTAGCTACTCACTGTCTTTGGAAGCCCCCTTGGGAGCTAGTGAGTCTTGCCTGATACCTGGATTTGCTTCCTCATCAAGTAGCCATCCGTCTAAGGCTCAAATCTAACATGTTACTACTGCTCACATTGTAACTTAAGGAGTGATCTGAATGCAAAAAGAAAAAGATTAACAGGTTTACGGGGCAAATAACTTAGTTTTTGGAAACCAACGTAGTACTCCACCCTACCTCTTGCATCCTTAAAAGTTAAATACTTGTGACTCATCGAGGTTGGTGTCCCTCAAATAATAGCACATCCATAGAAGACTACATTGCAAAACACAATCCTCCTCTTCCTCTTTCCTCTGCTCTCTCACTCCCTTCTCTAGGAGAGATTCAGTGAGGGCTGACTGTGCTCCAGGGCCAAGGGCAGGGGGTGGAGAGTAACAAGGGTGAGACGCAGACCTTGGCCTCAAAACACTTGTGTTGTGTAGACAGTGTCAAGGGAACTTGATGGAGGGCCCCCAGCAAGCCCAGGGTCAGGCTTCTCAAAATTGGGGAGCTCTACAGTGGATTCTAGAGGACAAACAGTGCGGGAAACAGAAGGAGTTGTTCCAGGCAAGGAAAGAAAGAGTCGGTGCAAAGGCCCAGGGGCTAGTGAACCTCAGGGCTGTGCTGGGCTTGCTGTCTCCTCCCACCCAGTAGGGCACAGGGAAGCCAGCTTTGCTTATCACGGTGTCCTCTGGGCTCTGCAATCACTCATTCCCCAAGTCTCCCCACCTCCTGACTCCAGCAAACCGTACATTTGCTTTTATTCTCATTCTCTTTTTAAGCCAAGGAAGAGCTCCCTTGAACGGCGAGTCCATGCTGAGTTCAGGGGCTTTCCTGACAGAGCTACTGTTGTTTGGCTTGGCTGTAAGTCGCAAGGCCTTAGTTTCCCAGCTGTCTGATTCTCTTTGTTCTGAAAGCTTAGCCCAGCATTACAGTGGAAATGATTATACAGGAAAACAAAAGAAGAAGGTCCGTTTTCTTCTCTTCGTTCGAGTAATTATTGGCTCGAGCATGAAGTGGCTAATCCGTAAGAATAACCTAATGCTTTGGATGTCTAAACAAACAAATCTTTTATCAGGCAAGTTAGTGTTATTACAAATCAAGAAATTCTTTTTAGCCCAAGGAAAACATTATGTAATATATTTTAAAAGACAAACCGCAGAAAATAATTGAATCACTACAATCCCCCTAAGACTGCCTATCACACCATCAGAGGGTGGACATCTCATGCCAGATCAGGGCGCACGATTAGGGAAGGGCCCCCCATAGTATATTCCGAACCCAACACCATAGAGGTGGTGAAGGAAATGGAAGTAAAGGGAAGAACTTACCCGCACTTTTGCAATCAACCAGCAATTAGGAAGGACTTGACTTGCTGGGCCTAAGAAAGACAAATTTGGAGGTTCATTTTGCCTGTGAAATTAAAATTATAATTTTAGTACATAAAACCGATGCCGTGTAACCATGAACCCCACGTGACACTTCCCAGCTCGCTGCAGCTTTTCTGCTTATTTCCTTGTTATGTCTGCTCAAAATATAAACTCTGTGTTGCCCCATTGCCAGAGAAGCAAGTGTGCGCTGACTGGCTGATTTAAGCTGCTATTGGTCTTCCTATAACTTTATACAATTGTTGTGACAAAGAAGATCCCTGTAAGGAATAACTTCTAACCGTGCAGTGTTTGTGAACCATGTCTACCTTCTCCAGGTTTGGTATTTGGTTGACTAAGTTGATGATCTCATTATCTTTCCTTCCATGTTACAAAAAAAAATTAATTGGAATCATGCTGAGAGTTTGGTATGAACTCAGTGCTGTAGAAGGAAGCATTTTCTCCTGTGTCAGATTAATATGTTATGTGAATCATTATACTTGAATTTGCTGCAATGTTTTGTAGTGATGCATAAATATGGCACCCAGGCTGACTACAGTGGCTTCCAAGCATTTAATTCCTTTTAAATGGACTCAGTATCCTTGGAATGTGCTGTGTAAGTGTTTCTGAATTTTCTAAATGCCATTGTTACAGGTCCATTTGTTTATGATGTGATGTGGTCAACAATCAAGTTGGTTTTACGGGATTTTCTTTTGAAGAAAAGGAATGTACATATTACTGCAAATGAATAAATTATTGAAAATGTATGGATCATACCCACTGTTAAAAATGAATTTATTTGTTTAATAAAGTGACTGTTCAAATTATAAGAATGCATATTGTCCTTCTAAATACGGAGGCCCTATCTATAAGTCTTGCGCAATATTGACGTGTATTCGTTAATAAAATAGTTCCAACTGCTTTCTTTAAACACACAATCCCCTAGTTCTTCAATCATGGTGTGTTGTTAATAAGTATCTCGAGAAATGGAGTGGATAGTTCGGCCCGGGAGAGTTGGTGTCTTCTGCCTGCTCAATAGGGTAGGTTGCCGTAGAGTAGGGTCTATAGGTTGGTTGGCCTCTTTCAAGACACAGACAAGGACCAGAATACAATTGGATCATCAGGGTAGCAGGGGGAGACGGTAGTGGAAGGTGGTAGAAACATGGAAATGTCAAATGAAGTCAAGGCAGGATGAATGAAGTGACCCAAAGCTTTTTTACTTGGGCCAGTGGTCAGAGAACATCACAGGCGTCACAGTTCAAGGAAAATACCATATTTCGCCACGTATAAGGAGCTCCTGTGTATAATGTGCACCCATGTTTTTGACCCAAACTTTCAGGAAAAAGAAAATCTTTTAATTTTTTAATCCAAATATTTATGTGTTTATATTTAGGTACCTGTTTTTGGTATTATAAAAACATTTACATAGATACAGAATTATTACTACCTATATGTAACACTAATCTTTGCATCCTTATTTTTCCCTCAAAAATTTAGGCAATGTGGTAGGCTTTATACTTGGGAAAATGTGGTACTCTGATAGAGTTACTTGTGTGATTGAGGTCTCAGAGCCTGGAAGCCCAAGGATGACAGCTCTTTCCCTCCCTGGGACTCCACAGCAGAGTAGTCGTGTCCTGCCTAGGGACACCAGCTCTGGGTTTAAATTATCTGGGAGCTGCTACAGGCCCCCAATTCCCTCAATCACTTGCCACCTGTATGCTTTCGAGGCAGTTATTCAACCTCTCTAAATCTTCATTTCCTCTCCTCAGAATAATGACTGTATATCCCTCAGGGAGTTGCTGGGATAATAAAATAAAATGATGCATGTAAAGGTTTAGGAAAATGAGGCAAATGGCTGACATACAGTGAGCACTCAGCAATTACAAGTTGTTCTATTTCTCACAGAGCTTGCTGTTCCCACTTTGACCACCCACAAAAAGGAGCATCTCCTTCCTGGTGAGAAAGGATCATTATTTTCTACCCAAAGTTCTTAGCATCTAAGTTGTACGATAGTGTCACCTCTCTTATACTGACTTTGGTTTTGCCAAATGGTGTCAAGTCCCACAGAAGCCCTGCTGGTCCCAATCTGGGCTCCACTGGCATGACCCTGGCCTCATGCCCCAGAAGGCTAGAGAGCATTGGGGTCCACAGGGGTGAATGGTGGGAAGGCAACATAAGGGACAGAAAAGTTTGCAATTGTTCGAGCTTTGTTTTTATGAAGCTAGGAAGTAGCATAACCAGTTTGTGGATTAACATAACTGAATTATCCTGATGATTTCCCTTCTTAACTCATCTATCGTTTGCCCTGGGATGTAGAGAATGGAAGAGAGAAAAAGCAGAGATGAGATGGTTTGGCTGCTCTTTGATTCCTGTGAAGGTAGAGAAATAACATGAAACAGACAGCCACGATGATGTTAGGGCTGTATCTCTGTTCTAGGTTCTTTCAGGGTGGTGCTAATATGAAAGGACTAACTGTGCTGGCACAAACGCACCATCTCATTTAACCCTTGCAGCCAATTCTTTTTTTTTTTTTTTTTTTTTGCAGTTTTTGGCCGGGGCTGGGTTTGAACCCACCACCTCCAGCATATGGGACCAGCACCCTACTCCTTTGAGCCACAGGCACCACCCACTCACAGCCAATTCTATAAGAAAGTGCTTAGGAATTGATCAGGGCGCATTTGGCTGCAAGTAATAGGATAGCTGAATAAAAGTGGCTCCTGTGCACCAGAAAAATTTTAATACTATTATCAATATATTGGCCCCAAAATACGCATCTTTGCCACAATGCTCTCTAGTCAAACTGCCTAGGTTTGAATCCTATGCAGTGATAGGTCAGTAATATTTGTCAACCAGTGCTCTGGGGTAAAAATAAAATAACCACACAATTAGCAACATTTGTCAATTCCTATGGTGTAAATTCTCCCAGAACAGCCAATTTCAAGCTGCCAATGTGATGTTGAACATGGTGTTGGGAAGAGACGAGCACAGTCAGCTCTCAAGAGCCTCTGTCAGCCAATGTCAGCACACAGTTGAGCCCCCCTCACCCCTTGATAGTGTATGACCTGTATTCACTTCCTCATCTGTAAAATGGGATAATAGTGGAAGCTTCCTCTTGCATCAATACATGCAAAGAATTTCTGTTTAGTTCATTGTAAGTGTTTGGTGAATGATAGCTATTGTTGTGCTTGTTAACACAATACTGATTCATATAAACACAGCACAAACCATCCCAGAATAGCAAAAGTGTTCATCCATATTCAGTCCTTAGTGGAATAAATTTTCTAAGATGTGTGTGACAATATAACAATCCTTTTTCAGACATAATATAGTACTGACTCCCCACTCACATCCTTATTAAATTTAATAGTCTTTGCTTCAGACTCCAAAGTATTTGAGTGAAAATTCTGCTCCTTTGCATTTAAATTTTTACCAAAGTACTTCATTATTCTGTGAACCAGTTTTCTTAGACAAAGAGCCTCTTAATCCCAAATCAATCTGCCAGTCAATTATTATCATTCCTGTTTATAAATACAAATTGCCTCCAACAGAATTTATGAAAAATAATTATTCTGTTGTGTAGGTGGAGGGAAAGAACCTACTCTCCCTGTGTTCAGTCATCACTTGTTATTATGTTCTGATCCATAAACTCATTTCAAACATAATATATGCATATGGTGAACTAAATAAGCAATAGCACTAGAGTGCCATGAAGTTGGGATGAGCTCTGGGTTCCTGAATGATCCCACACCTCATTCCACAGGACTCTTCTGTAGAAACTGTACATATAAGGACAAGAGTCAAATAGGAAACCAAGTACAGTTTTTGTTAATCCCCAGGAGAGAGAGCTGTATTCCCCAGACTGGAGCTTCTCTGCTGAGATGTTCTGGCTCACTCAGAGTGTTATAACATTGTGGTCCCCAATCCCTAGGCTGCAGACAAGTACCAGACTATGGTCTGTCAGGAACCAGGCCCACAGCAGGAGGTGAGTGGTGGGCAAATGACTGAAGCTTCATCTCTACTTACAGCCGCTCCCCATTGCTTGCATCACCATCTGAGCTCTGCCTCCTGTCAGGTAAGCGGTTGCATTAGATTCTCATAGGAGTGCAAACCCTACTTTAAACTGTGCATGTGAGGAATCTAGGTTGTGTGCTTTTTATGAGAATCTAATACCTAATGTTCTGAAGTGGGGGATGTAATACACTTAAATCATCCTGAAACCATCTCCCCCCATCAGGTCCAAGGGAAAATTGTCTTTCATGAACTCATCCCTGGTGCCCAAAATGTTGGGGACCTCTGTTATAACCAACTTTCTTGAGTCTTACATGTCCCGGTTTGAGGAATGCCATCAATTGAATGTTTCCCTTCAAAATTTATATGTTGAGGCTGGGCATGGTGGCTCACTCTTGTAATCCTAGCACTCTGGGAGGCCGAGGTGGGGAGATTGCCTGAGCTCAGGAGTTCAAGACCAGCCTGAGCAAGAGTGAGACACTGTTTCTAAAAAATAGCCAGGCATCAGAGCAGGTGCCTGTAGTCCCAGCTACTGGAGAGGCTGAAGCAAGAGGATTACTTGTGCCCAGGCGTTTGAGCTTGCAGTGATCTATGATGCCACAGCACTCTACTAAGGGTGATAAAGTGAGACGCTGACTCAAAAAAAAAAATCTATGTTGAAACTGAATCCCCACTGTGAAGGCATTTGGAGGTGATTAGGCCCTGAGAGCCCATCCCTTGTGAATAGGATTTATTCCCTTATAAGATGAAACTCCCGAGAGCTCTCTGCCCCTTCTGCCATGTAATGTTACAACCAGAAGATGGCCATTTACAGAGCAGGAAACAGCCATCACTGGGCACCAAATCTGCCTGGCCTCCAGAACTGTAAGAAATAAATTCCTATTGTGTATAAGCCACCTCATTTATGATATTCTGTTACAGAATTCCAAAATAACTAAGATGAGAACAAACACCAATGCCCACATCCATGAACAGTCACTGAAATCAAGAGCACAGTCATGGCCCAGCCTGTTTCTGGAAGTAAGAACCCCGATCATAATGAAATGAGAATGGGAAATACATGAGGAAGAATAGAATCCTAAAAATATGCAACCCAAGAATAATCAGCCAGACTGCATGTTCCTCCTTAATTTACTTGATGGGGGACATGAGAGAGTCCTAAGGGCAGAGGATGGCAGAGAAGGTAAGGGCAGAATTTTTTCCTCTCCGTGGGCGAAGGTGCAAGCACAAGGAGGAAAGTAGCCATTCTCCCCGCCCTCCCCATCTAAATGCCATCTGTGGGGATAAATTGAAAAGTAACAGTTCCATCAACCTCTATTTCTACTTCCTTACCATTTTCTCGTGAATTCATTCATTCACTCAACATGTATCTATTGAACATCTATTATATTCCTGTCATCATCTCCAGACACATTAATGAACAACATAAAAAAATAAGGCTTTCCCCATGAGGCTTACATACTAACAGATCTTCCAGAAATGCTCTTTGCATGTGTTCATGTGTGGATCCTTTAAATATCTTTATGAAAACAGAATGAGCCAGATATTCTGGTTGGTTGTAGTAGTTGCATTTCTATAGGTCAGTGGCTGAGCAATTGTTGGTCATTCCTTGATTACATTGCTCATTACAAGAGTTTTGAGATACACCAAAATCCTGAAAGATAAAGTCTGAGCAGATGGACGTAAATGAACTCTTCCCACCAAGACTGATAAGCCAAATAAGTTGAAACTTACATGGGTGAATCAGAAAGGATAATGGACAGTGTGTTTCTTAGAAGTGAAATGACAGATCAGAACAGTCTGTCTTGAAACTTTTATAGGGGTCCATGATTATCTTAGATCCCTGAATTTTTACCTTAACAAACACGCCACAATGTTAAAAGAAAGTCCAATCTCCTGCCCTTTGGAAAATTATAGTTTGATATTATGCATCATACAAAAAAGACTTTGAGTGCTTATTTTAGAGCTGCAGGCATTTTTAGGGGCGATAAACTTATTTCAACTGTGTTGTCATTGGCTAAAATATTTTTGGAACTCTTTTTAGATTAGCCTTTAGAATCAATTTATGTGTAGCACCTACCCCCACCAAAATCCTTTATTTACTTATTACTGAAAATGATTCTAGCCTGGACGATGAAAATTCTTTCTGGAGCATGAAAGGAAGATGAGCCTCATCAGATAAGAAGACTTCTCTGTATGAATTGTGGGTGACTGGTACCAAGCATTAGCCAGATAGCTCTGTCATATGCTGGTCAATTGCAACTGGGGTCAAACCACTATAAAAAGCCACTCTGAGTATATTCAGTGGAAAAAATTAGGTCAATGGTTTTCCAACTTTTTTTTTTTTAACAGCACAATCCTTTCCTTGGATGAAGTCTTACTTGGAAGCCCAATTGCAAAACAAAGAAAATCAGAGCAGTTCGAGAGTGATATCAGAAGTGGGATAAAGGCCAGGCGCTGTGGCTCACACCTGTAATCCTAGCACTCTGGGAGGCTGAGGTGGGTGGATTGCCTGAGATCACACATTTGAGACCATCCTGAACCAGAGCAAGACCTCATCTCTAAAAATAGCCAGGCACTGTGGCAGGCACCTATAGTCCCAGCTACTTGGAAGGCTGAGGCAAGAGAATCGCTTGAGCCCAAGAGTTTGAGATTGCTGTGAGATATGACACCACAGCACTCTACCAAGGGTGACAAAGTGAAACTGTCTCAAAAAAAAAAAAATGAGGTAAAACTTCAATCACTCAGATACCCACACACATACACATGCTGTCTTCCTGGTGACCTCAGAGGGGCCTGTACAGGGCCTTCCAGGACTCCCTGGAGCAGAGTTTAAGCATCCCTGGCTACATGTTCTTCTGGGGAACTGGCTATCGTACCTACAGTTTGCCCATAGTAGACAGTTAATAAAGGTTTCCCAAATGAGGAAAGAAATCAGGTGGAGTGGTTATTGGAGGGCTCAGCTTTTAAACAAGGCTACTAAAGATCAACAGAGGACCAACGGCCAGAGATAATTACCAAACAAGGGTTAAGATTGGCAAGAATGATTTCTCGAAAGCTGAAATCCAGAGCAAGCAGCAGTTGATGCTTCTTCTTAGTAAAGTATCCAAAAATGGAAAAGCTAACATCCCATGTACTCAATACTAATTCGAAACTAGTAGATGAACAACTACTGCAGGCCCACATGAGAGAAAAGCACAATTAAATTCAAGGAGAGGGTAGGGGAAGAGAGGAGAGGGCTCAGTAAGCTTCCAGCTAACAGGTACAATGTGAGGTATATGGCACATCTCCTGGGTGAAGGACTCAACTATAACTCGGACTTTACCTAATAAATGCACAAAATGCAATTGGAAAATTATAGTTTGATATCATTCATCATATAAAAAAGACTTTGAGTGCTTATTTTAGAGCTTCAGGCATTTTTAGGGGCCATAAACTTATTTCAACAATGTTGATTGCCTAAAATATCTTTTTGAGATTGCCTTTAGACAGTATCAAAAATAAACTACTGGGACCTGATCAAACTAAAAAGCTTCTGTACAGCTAAGAACATAGTCAGTATAGCAAGCAGACAGCCCTCAGAATGGGAGAAAATATTTGCAAGTTATGCCTCTGACAAAGGTTTGATAA
>CAUYRH010029504.1:0-10811 GCA_963574655.1 Perodicticus potto
AGAAAGAAAAAAAAGAAGAAAAGAAGAAAAAAAAAAGAAAGAAAGAAAGAAAGAAAATAAAATAAAAAGGAAGAAGGAGAAGGGGTGGGTAGAAGCAACTATTGACCAAAAGTAGAAAGGCACAGAAAGAGGGAGACGGAAGCAATATAGGTGTACAGTAGGGTACTTTGACCCAACCTTAAAAGTTGGGGTGCCTGGTTGGGTGATTAGGTCAGCAGCTCTTTGCCAGCCTGTTTGGACACAGTACCCCACCTCCACCAAGTAGAGAGGGAAGACAAAAATGCAATAAATCAAATCAAAACAAGCAAACCAAAACTTTACAGGATAAGATTGGGGGAGAAAACAATTACTATGGGTAGGAACACTAGCAAAAGTTGAAGTCTAATTGTTGAAAAGGGCAACAATGAAAAATTATATTTAAACTAGAATAATGAAGCAATAAAAAAAAGAAAAGAAAAATCTTTAAGGAAAATGTTGAAATTAAAAATAAAACAACAATAATGAAAATAAACAAACAAACAACAACAACAACAACAAAAACCACAAAACAAAACCAAGAAACAAAGCAATATATATATCTTGCTGATGTTGTCTGGGCAAGAGGTGATCTTCTGGGGTATGATATGTTAATCGCAATGTTGATATGGGTGAACAAAAAGGAGACCGGAGGCCTCTGATGATTTCTCAAAGCCCGCAGGGTGGAGAGCATAAATCCTCCTCAGCCTGTTTAGAAGGCACTTTAACTTGCTAACTTGGGCTAAGCAGAAGCTTTCCCAGGAAAGTGCTTGTCGCTGGTATCACTCCTTAAGTGGCTCTCCACTTACCCAGTGTGCCAAAACCGGTCTCACCCAATGCCCCTGAGGGCTAAGGCTGCAGGGCGTCTCAGTCCCCGCCTTTAGGCTGCTCAGTCACTAGATTACTCTCTCCTGCCCGATGCTTGTTCTGCGACTCTGAGGGTGGAGCTTGCCGGGGCAGTTCTCCTATGATGGCTCCACACAGCCCACCACCAGACACTGGTAGCTCCGTCTGGCTTGGTGGCTCAGTCTGGAGCCCCAGACAACACTCAAAGACTCCCACACTCTTCCCCCAGTTCTCCCAAGGCAGTTCAACTGAGTGCCAAGTCCAAAAGAAACCCGAACAGCTCACAGGTAAGGCCTTTCCAGTTTGCAATCTCACTGCTGCTGCGCCCACAGCTGCCGGCAGGATTAGACCGAACGAATACATGCAAGCACTTGCCAGATCTCCACTGCTTTTGCCTTCCTTGGGGGTTCAGAAGTCTCACACTGTCTCCCTGTGTCTCCAAAGGGATGTTTCTGGGCAGATCTCGCCAGCCAGAGATGCTTGAATTCTTCTCTCCCCACTCTCACTGTGCCCAGTTGCAAGGAAGCTGTTACTCGGCCGCCATCTTCAAGATCATCACTGAAGCTAGAAATTTAGGCATTCGCTCTCTACACCCTAAAACCTGAGAGATCATGTAACCTAATTTTCTATATAAAATGCCTTTGTGTAAAGTGATAGTCTGTACTATTAATTGTTCTATGTTTTTGTCTTTTGTCAGGTGCTGACGGCCTTTAAGGATATACAAAAGGAGGTGAGATTAGATTTTGATGATGCGAATTTCCTGATCTCATCGCCTGTCCTTGATTTCATTTTTACCTTACACTATTGAGATGGAGACTCAGACCAAGATTTTATATTCATTTATTTACTGGTAATTTCTCCCTTTAAAGAGGAGCATTAACTAATCGATTCAGGCAGCTAAGGCAAGAAGGTACCTAAAAATTCCCTTGAGGGAATGTGGTAACATAGAGAAAATTGTATCCACCAGAACAAGAACATCCTGTGTAGTTAGTTGTATGACATGCTGATAAGGGACTGAGTTGAAGGGAACCCCCGCGTGACATGATAAGCTTCCTTATTAGATGATGATGCCTATTAACGAATGGCAGGGAAGTGCCGATTAGAAACCAGGGCTAAGCTTCTTGGGTAGATAGAAACAAATCCTCTTTCTCTGTTCTTCCTCCGTGCACCTTTCCGTCTCCTTTCTCAACACTGATCAAATATCTAAACAACATAGTAAAGCACATACCCTGTTATGGGCTTGCCACGGATACTGACTTATCGTACCAGCTTGCTCAAGGTGCTGTTGGTGCCTTGGTCCTACCAAACCAACCGTCACATCTTTTTTTCCCCTCTTTGTTCGACTGAAAAGCAACAAACACTATCTACATGATTACGTATGAACAGACTATTTATATAAGCTATAAATGTAGGAAAATACATAACTTGGGGTAAATGCAAATATTCTAAACCGAGGGCAAACAAAAAATTTGTCACAGATTTCTTAGCTTTTGTTCCTCTGAATAAAGGTATAATTTCATTTAGAATTAGAATTTAAATATAGCATGCACCTCCTGTGGCGTTAGAACCGGCAGCTTGGGAGGAATGATGACAAAGGGATCGTTCAGCTTTGAAAATAAGCTTTCTCTGTTTCCCTATCTGGGTCACTTTTGGTAGAACTGAGCCCCTTCCTATGGTCCAAAAAGCCACATCACTGTATCGTGCTGCCATATTTGGGACTTACTCTGGTGAAAATTACTGCCTCTGAGCACCCAACTGTTGTTCTTTTTTTATTCTTCCAATTCACTACTAAATCAAATAAACAAGATCGCTTTCATTAAAAAAAAGAAGAAAGAAAGAAAATTACAGCCTATGCCAAGTTGTGGGTAAAAGGGAATACGAGACAGAGATCAGGCACTTGGTATTTTCACCCAAATTTTGCCTCTGGGGTCAGGGTGCCTCTATCTGACCCAGAACACTAGTCCCCCGCACCTAGTGGGGGGAGGAGGCTTATCTGTGAGACTTGTTGGTCGACTCCGTCCTCTCAGAGCCTGCATATGAAGTTAGCAGTGTGTGACCGCCCCTGTGCAGAGCTCTCCTCTGGTACTGCTTCATGGAGTCGGTCAGATATAATCCCACAAATCCCTCAGGCAAAACAAATACCTTAGGCACAAACATATAAGGGAAATTTGTGTGCTTATATACTCAGGTAGGAATAAAGCTAAGGAAGAGGCAGCGGGGTAAGGTAGAATTAGAATGTGCTTTCTTCTTATTAGGCAAACATAAGACTCAGCACTAGAACTTCCTAAGGCAGAAAACAGACTGGTCGGCTCATGTGCGCTCAGAGGGCCCAAAGTGTATCATTGGCAGCTATATCTTCCAGGGGGAGTAGGAAGGATGTTTTACAAGGTTCTTTGCAAGTACTTAAAAAGTTCACTACAGAGAACCACTGGAGACTGAACAAGGAGGGTAACAGAGCCCAGAAAAGCCGCAGCAGAAAGACCAGACAGAATAAAATAGGGGAGGCCATGGTGTGAGTAATTAGGACTGCGAAGTAAAGAACTGTGTATCTCCTCCCTACAGAAACTATAGCTGGCTCCTATTTATTTATTCATTATTCAAAAAATATTTCTTGAAGGGCACAGGCGAAACTTACTAAATGCAGAATACAAATGTCTTCATACAATAACAAAGAAAATGCCATGAAGGCTATGTTAAACAGTTTGATGAAACCAGCACATTGTACCCCTTGATCGCACTAATGTACGCAGCTATGATTTAATAATAAAAAAATAATAAATTAAAAAATATATATTTCTTGAAAATATACTGTATACAGGGCATTATCTTAAGTGCTTCGGTGTTAGAGATACAAAGACAATATAAATTCTGCTTTCAGGAAACTTAGCACTTATTTCTACTTCAAAGAAGTCCAGATTTCCCAAATAGACTTCCCTGCCTTTGATTGATTCTACAGCTGGTACTGAAGGTCCAGAGGAGACCAGCCCCATAGTCTCTGACTCTCTGAAATCTCCTTGTTTTTCAGCTGCAGGAAGATGCTCGGATTCGAGGTAAAAGAGCAGTATTCCAAGGTCTGGGTAATGAAACAAGAGAGGGGATTTGGTAAAGAATAAGGACTAGTTCATTCCAAAGTCTTATCTCAGAATCTTCCACTTGTCTTAGAGCTGAGGTCCAGATGCTCTTTACCTTCCCCCCTTCAGCCAGCCTGGGAACAGCTTTTCTTAAAGCCTCCATGCACGCCGCTGGTCTCTCCTCTGTCCAGCCTAGTTCTGTAACCCATTTGGGCTGCTATAACAGAATACTATAGAGTGTGTGGCTTATAAGCAGCAGAAATTTATTTCTTATAGTTCTAGAGGCTGACATGACCAAGAACAAGGTGCCAGCAGATTTGGTGTCTGATAAGGGTCTGCTTCCCAGCTCACAGCGTCTTTTTTGCCGTGTCCTCATATGATAGAAGAAGCAAGGAAGCTCTCTGGGTTCTCCTTTTATAAGGGCACTAATATCATTTATGAGGGCAATGGCCTTATGACCTCATCACCTCCCCAAAACCCCACATCTTAAGATCATTGCATTGGGGATTAGGTTTCAATATATGAATTTGGAGGGCATGCTGGCCTTCAGTCTACAGCACCTAGACAGGGATGGAAAGATCCCTTTCTCTCTTGGAACGGCCGTTGAAGGCCTAAGGAGACATGGGCTCCTGTCCACAGAGAAGAGACGGCAAGGACAGCGAGGAACAGCTTCCCAGGGCTGGCATAGGGATGGAATAGCAGGGATGTCAGAATGGAATTATTCAGGTGGTCAAGTTACAGTTCTCAAATGCCTAGGTGCAAATTCCAGCATTTCAAGAAAATACTCAAAACACCCAGGAGGCCTGAGTTGGAGCATAAAAGTTGTATTTGCAGCACCTTCCTTTACATATCTAGGAGAGAATTTAAAAATCAGAGCTTTTCAAACTTTTGCATATTTACAAATCACGCCTGAGTCTCTTGTTAAAAAGCAGGTCCTTATTCATTAGGTCTAGAGTGGGACTTGCATACCCCATGGAAGAGATGAGGAGACTTCAGCTGTGGGCCCAAGAGGCAAGGAGGAGAGGAAATCTAAAGGAGATTCTGACTGCTCTTCGGGTCTCTCTGACATTCCAGCTCCTTCACACAACTGTGTTCATAAGAGTACAAGTCTTCTTGGGGATCTTAAAATATATACAGTCCACAGAAGACCTCTTTTGATCTTTCTCCAAGCCTGATCAATCACCTTCACCAGAATAAGGAACTATGGCCTGGCAGAATCCATTGTGAGAGCCACAGGATTAAGGGATACTTTACTTGGATGTTGACCCCAAATTGGCAAAAGGTTAAACGGGGCCAAGCTTACTTCTGCTTGGAGGATACTCTCCTTTATCCAAGGAAGCTTGATTTCCAAAGAGGTCACTGTAAGGTCCTGGAAATATCCACCTGATCACCCAGCCTGTAAAAATGTGGATTTAGGATCTAACTGCTGCTGTTGTTTACCTGCTACCCAAAAGACTGGGAGGCAAGGGCAAAGAGGGTGGCATTCAGGGAGGGAGGAGGTCAAGTCTCGTTGTATCCATTGTCCATACAAAAAAAAAAAAGAGATAAGAAACTGGGGACTTTCTCCCCTGGCAGTGCTGCATAACTGAAGCATTTGGCCAACTCTTGGAATTTCCAGCACTGATTGAATAAAGCTACAGTGGCCATGATTCCCTATGTTTCACAGGTAAATGGGTATCTGATGCCACATTCTGCAACTGCCTCTCTGACAGGCCTGTGTCCTCATTGTCCCCATAAGGCTTTACTCTCCCGCATTGAGTGGCTATATTCCAAACTAGGGATGTGAGCTTGGCAATTGGGGAGACATTTCCAGACCCCTGTAAGTTAATGACCCCTTCCTGTGTCCACCTCAGGGATGAGCTCCACAACACCCATGACATCTGCACCTAGGACTGGGTAAGTGACCCTATTCTGATAGTCCCCAAAGGAAATAGTATCCTCCAGAATATGGATGTGTGGCCAGGAATTAGGGCTATCTCTGAGCCTTGAACCTTCAAAATCCTGTACTTCTAATAGGTGGCTCTTCTAAAGGGGCAAGAGGGGGGCCCTGCATCATCTCTACTGAGGGTAAACTACAGACCAGGGCTTCCTCCTCTATCCTCAGTCCAATCATAAATCCCTGGAATCTTAGGGCCAGTCCTGAACTTCACAGTACTAGACTTTGGGAAACTCTCTGTAGTCAGGTGAGGGAATGAGGGAACATAGAAAGAAAGAATGCTAGCTAGGAAAGTCATGAAGAAGGAGTAAAGACTCAGGGACTTAGAAATTTACAAGGAAAACTGATAAAAGTTTGAGAAACCAGTGCCCTAACATTCAGAGATGTTGATTTCTTTTCCATAAGAACAAGATGAGGAGAAAAAAGATCAGGTTACCACATCAGAGATTTAATTTAGACATTAGGAATGACTTTCCAACAGTGACAATCGAGATACAGAGGACTGCATAGTGAAGAAAGAGGGCAGTGCCATGTTCTTCAAAGGGCTTTAAAGATAAATACTTTTTGTAAAAAAAAAAAAAAAAGAAAGAAAAAGTCAGTTTGACATATTTCAGGTATGGTCCTTCTTGAACCAGGAAATAAAGAAGGTGAACTCCTTAGATCCCTATTTGAACAGAATTTGTCTTATATCTCAGACAGTTGGCTCTTGTGAAATAAAAGCATTCCTTTTGAAGAAATAGTTATGCTTTAGCTTGCTCAGTGCTGAAACCATAGGAGGAATAACTAAAAAGTTATCTCATATTTACATAAATTATAAATGCAATTATTGTAAACCTTTATGTATAAAGAGCATTTTGGGCTTGGTGCCTGTAGCTCAAGCAGTTCAGGCACCAGCCACATACACCAGAGCTGATGGGTTCAAATCCAGCCTGGGCCTGCCAAACAACAATGACAACTACAACCAAAAAATAGCCGGGTGTTGTGGTGGGCGCCTGTAGTCCCAGCTACTTGGGAGGCTGAGGCAAGAGAATCACTTGAGCCCAGGAGTTGAAGGTTGCTGTGAGCTGTGATGGCATGGCACTCTACCCAGGGCGACAGCTTGAGGCTCTGTCTCAAAAAAATAAATAAATAAAAAATAAAGAGCATTTTGGATTGGCCAAAATCCTTTTGGATCTATGTTATTACTTTTTTTTTTTTTTTGATGAATCAGAGTCTCACTCAGTTACCTTGGGGTTGAGTGAGATGGGGTCATAGCTCACAGTAACCTCAAACTCTTGGGCTCATGTGATCCTCTTGTCTCAGCCTCCTGAGTAGCTGGGACTACAGGTGCCTGCCACAACACCCAACTTTTTTTTTTTTTTTTTTTTTTTTTTTTTGGGTTAAAGATGGGGGTTCTCACTCTTGCTCAGGCTGATCTCGAGCTCCTAAGTTTAAGCAGTCCAACCACCTTGGCTTCTCAAAGTGCTAGGGTCACAGGCATGAGCCACCACACCAGGCCTATTATTACTTAATTTTAATATTCCTCTAAGGCAAGCAGTAGGAGTTTTCCTGATGAAAACAGAGGCTCTGGCTCAGTGCCTGTGGCTCAGCGGGCTAAGGCGCCAGCCATGTACACCTGAGCTGGTGGGTTCGAATCCAGCTGGGGCCCGCCAAACAACAATGACAGCTGCAACCAAAAAATGGCCAGGCGTTGTGGCGGGCGCCTGCAGTCCCAGCTACTTGGGAGGCAGAGGCAAGAGACTCACTTGAGCCCAGGAATTGGAGGTTGCTGTGAGCTGTGATACTACAGCACTCTATCCAGGGTGACAGCTTGAGGCTCTGTCTCAAAAACAAAAAAAAAGAAAAGAAAAGAAAACAGAGGCTCTGACAGGTTATGACCCTTATCTCCTAAAGCCCAACAAGGACTTTTTTGCGTGGACCACACAAGGAATGACAACTCCCAGGGCCAGTGATGCCTATTCCTGGTGGAGTGTTATAACAAAATCTCTAAGAACAGTAGAGGCCAGGGAGGGAGCCCAAAGGGTAGGATCTCTTTCTCTCATACATCCATAACCTCCTCTTATTTGGTACAGAAGCATCAGGCCTCCCGATTGGGGGATGACCCCAAAGTTGAGAAGATCACAGTTCAGCACTGGAGACCAGCCATCAGGAGCCCGTGCCCACAACCTAAAGACACAGCTCTCTGGTCAATCAGCTTACTACCCTGGGCCCTAACTCTATAACCAAGAAAGAAGGACCCCTCTGCTTCTGCCAAGCATTTCACCCAGGTGGCCTTTCCCCAAGCTCCACCCTGCCTACCTGCTATAGATAGAAACAGAGATCTCACAGGTCTTCATCCCAACATGGGAGAGTAGCAGTCCATGCGGGTGTGATCTAGTGCCAGGAGAGATGGGGTGAGAGGGTGAACAAGTGAGGCCAGAGCTAGACCCAGGTTCTTTTGGTCTCTACAATCAAGACAAAGAGAGTGCATCAGGTGTAGATAGTTCCGTACAAGAAGGCATGTTCATCTCTGTGGGACAGAGAAATAGAAAGGTGGAAAGTTTAAAAAAACAATAATTGAGAGGCCCACAGTCCAGCCCTTTCTGGAAAGGGCTCTGTAAACTTACATTCCTGAACCTAGCCTGGGCCTGATTAAGGGAAAAAAAATACAAAGAAAGAAAAATAAACTTACATTATTTTGCAGGCTTAATTCAGTTCAAGAGTCAAACATAGTACATCCTTTTAGACTCCTTTGCCAGGGTTTTCTGTAATAAAGTACTTGAGTATGCTGCCCCAGAAGCACTACTTTAGGCCACTTCCTCAACCCTTTTCACTCTTCTGCTCACCTGACACCTAACCCCACATAGAGAAGAAGACTGTCTCAGACACTTGCCCCTCATCATAGAATATACTACCCATACCCTACTCATATACCTCCCTGGCTCATTGGAAATTTCTTTTAAAACAGAGTCTGAGTCTTCTTTTAAAATAGAGTCTGAGTCATAGCTGATAGACAAATGGTGGTTGAATTGGTTTCATCTGCCAGTGTCTAAGTTCAGTGGCTCTATATATTTTCTTGAACAGTCTTCTTTCATCTATTTTATCCTGTTTGCCCCCAGATCATCCAAATGCACAAAACATTCCAATATTTTAACATTAAGATTACATCTTTCTAAAGGAAGACGTACACTCACAAAACTTCTGTCATTACTCAAAACCTAGCTGTGGTTTAGATATTAAGACAAGAAGCTTACTTCCTTCCTCTATTGGAACACAGACTGCAAGTACAGGATAGCAAAGATCCTGAAGTAGAAACTACATAGAGTTTCTAAAACAAAATCAATAGTTACTTTCAAAATTTTAAAAGTTAATTAAATTAGAAGAATCAATGGTCGACACCTAACAGGTGTCCTCTCTCAATTCCTGTTGGATGACGTGGGATGGGGGTTCAAGGACAGGCTTTTACTTTCAGGGGCTTCTGCCTAGTAAACTATCTAGCAGGGAAGAGAATAAATTTCTTTTCTTCCCATCCATGTGATTTGACATCTAGAACACAGCTTCAGTGGCCTGAAATAGAGGTGTTAGAAAGACATCGTTACTGAACCCAGAAGAGACAGTGGTGCCCCCGAGTGGAGAAGCCACTGTCAATGGCTGCAGTTGGGAATCTGGAAAACAAGTGAGACCCAAGCATCTCCCAACTTGCCAAGCAAAGAAACCAGCAGACAAACAACTGATGAAATAAATGTGGTGTGAGGGACATTTGCCCTCTTGGTTCTTCCTGGGTTGTGGAATGTAGTGATAGAATTTCCAAGTATGCTATTGCATTTTGTTCAGAGAACAGCACTGTAGACCAGAGGAGGCATACAATATAAAGTCATAAACTCACTCTGACTTTGTCGAAGTCATTCTTTGTGGGCTTCGGCTCCCTCTCCTGTAAAATAAGCAGGCATTACTAGAAAATGCTGAAAATGCCTTTCATTCCTAATGCCTGCAGACTGGTCTTACAGTCTACCATTCCAACACAGTTACCCTCCAGCCTGTGAAGAGGTCACCTAGTCCAAAAGCATTTCATGCAAGAAAAGACTATTAAGGATATATTTCAAAGATGGCAATTTATGCATATATATGCACATATTATATGACGGGGAAGATGAGTTTTTATTTCTTTCCTTTCTAAACAAAATCTGAACAAATAAAGATAATATATTAAATAAAGATACAACATAGGATTTCACCCCAGGAGTGAGAATTTATCATAAAACTAGTAAAATACAAAGGAAGAGCAGAGAGAGGGAAGGAGCGAGGGGGGTGGGGTCTTGCTGTGTGCCACACCTTCTGGGGGCAAAACACGATTGTAAGAGGGACTTTTCCTAACAAATGCAATCAGTGTAGCCTGGAAAAGAAAAAGAAAGAAAGAAAAAGAAAATTGCTGAATGAGAAAAAAAATTAATGTTGAATAAAAAACATAAGTATTAAAAAAAAGAAACTAGTGGCTCGGCGCCTGTGGCTCAACGGTCTAAGGCGCCAGCCACGTACACCTGAGCTGGCGGGTTCGAATCCAGCCTGGGCCTGCCAAACAACAATGACGGCTGCAACCAAAAAACAGCCGGGCATTGTGGCGGGCTCCTGTAGTCCCAGCTACTTGGGAGGCGGAGGCAGGAGACTCGCTTGAGCCCAGGAATTGGAGGTTGCTGTGAGCTGTGATGCCATGGCACTCCATCCAGGGTGACAGCTTAAGGCTCTGTCTCAAAAAAAAAAAAAAAAAAAAAAGAAACTAGTAAAATACTAATCAGAATACATTATAGCAATAAAGTAAGTTTTTAAAAAATCTTCACTTTATTAGATGTTGACTTATATGTTAAATTTCAAATTTTAATTTTTTAATTAAGACTTAAATATCAATGGAAAATTTCTTTACATGATAAAAAAGATACTGTAATTATTGAGTTGTATTGAAAAAAAAG
>CAUYRH010029509.1:0-23115 GCA_963574655.1 Perodicticus potto
TCAAGCGAGTCTCCTGCCTCCGCCTCCCAAGTAGCTGGGACTACAGGCGCCCGCCACAACGCCCGGCCATTTTTTGGTTGCAGCCGTCATTGTTGTTTGGCAGGCCCGGGCTGGATTCGAACCCGCCAGCTCAGGTGTACGTGGCTGACGTCTTAGCCCGTTGAGCCACAGGCCCCCGAGCCCTGTGCTAGGAATTAAAGTCATTAACATTTATAGAGAGAATTCATGAATGCGGTGGCGTTCTATTCATCTTACTTCGTGAAAGTCCATTGTTAGTTTTATCCTTTGCACCATTGTGGAAACTAGGTTTTGTCTTTTAGTTTCTGGGTGTTTACTTTTTTGATGGTCCTTTGTGATGGTCAGTGTGGAGAATAGGTCTAAGTATTTCCTGTAGTGATAAATTTACTCAATGTTTGCATATCAGTAAAAGATTGGATTTCTCCATCAGTTTTGAAGCTTAGTTTAGGAGGATTCAAAATTCTGGGCTGAAAATTGTTAAAGAAGGTTAAAAATAGATACCCATTCCTTTTTGGTTTGGAAAGTTTTAGCTGAAAAACCTGCTGTCACCCTGATGGATCTGCCCCTGTAGGTTGATTCACACTTACACTCCTTACTGCTTACAGAATTGTCCTTTTTGTTTTGACTTTGGACAGATTTGTTACAATGTGTCTTGGAGATGCTCAGTTTATGTTGAGATGACCCAGAGTTTAATATCCCTCTAAAATGAGTGCTTTGGAATCTTTAGTAAAACTTGGGAGATTTCCTTTTTTTTTTTTTTTTTTTTTTTTTTAGACAGAGCCGCAAGCTGTGACCCTGGATAGAGTGCTATGGCATCACAGCTCACAGCAACCTCCAGTTCCTGGGCTCAAGCGAGTCTCTTGCCTCTGCCTCCCAAGTAGCTGGGACTACAGGCGCCTACCACAACGCCTGACCATTTTTTGGTTGCAGCCGTCATTGTTTGGTGGGCCCCGGGCTGGATTCGAACCCGCCAGCTTAGATGTACGTGGCTGGCGCTTTAGCCCTTGAGCCACAGGCACCGAGCTGAAACTTGGGAGATTTTCATTTATGATATCCTCCAGTAGGGCTTCCATTCTTTTGGAATATTCTTTTTCCCCTTCAGGGATACCTATAATTCATATGTTTGAATACTTCATGAGGTCTCATAATTCTCTGAGTGAATGTTCTGTTTTCTCTCTCTTCTTTTCTGCCTGTTTTAAGTACCTGTGTTAGATCAAGAGCTTTATCCTCTAGCTCTGAGATTCCTTTTTGTCCATGGTCTAATCTGTTATTGATAATTTCTACTGCATCTTTTAAGTTCTGTTATTGACTCCTTTAGTTCCTTAAGCTCCACCATATCCTTTCATATCTTTTTTCCTTTTTTCTGGTTTTGGTTTTCCACTTTCTTGTCAATTGCCTTTGCCATCTATATTTTCAATTCCCTTTCTGTTATTTCCATTAATGCTTTATAGGTGGAATTCTCTACGGTGGGGGCGGGAGGGTTGTTCTGTTTTGGTTTTTCATGTTGCCAGAATTTTTCTGTTGGTTCTTCCTCATGTGTGTTTTCTTCTTGTTCACTTCCTTTCTCTACTTTTTCCTTTCCCCTATATCCTTTGTTTTAAATTACTTGTCTCGGAGCTTAAGCATTGAAGTGGCCTTTTGGTGTAAGGTCAAAAGGAAGAGAAGGGTAAAGAGCGATAAGGGGGAAAGAAGAGAAAAGGAAAAGGAAAAAAAAGAGAAGGGTGGGTGAAAGAAAAGAATTAAAGAAAAGGAAAGAAGAAGGACAGGAAGAAAGAGAGTGAAAGGAGAAATGATGGTCTTTGGCAGGGTGCTATAACCACACCTGCAACTCTAAGACTTTGAGGGGCTGGGCTGGGCGGACCCCTTTAAGTCAGGAGCTCCTTACCAGCCTGGGCAAAAGCAAGAACCCCCACACCTCCGCCAAATACCAAAGGAGAGAAAAAACAGCAGTTATGTTGCGGTGGAGACCTACCAATACTGTCTTTCCAATGGCTGAAGCTAGAAAGGATGCCATAGACAGTGAGCTTCTGATGTCCTTGACCCAGACAAATGCTGTTTTTCCCCAGCACTCAGAGAAAAGAATGAAATGTAGAAAATTAAAAATACAATTATATAAGATGAAGAAAAAGGGATATCTGAGCTGTTCTATGAGAAATTTATGTGGGGAAGATGAGAAAAGTAGAAAAATCTCTACCAAAAGAAAGAGAAAAAGGGGAGAAATAAAAAGAGAATAAAAGGGGCTGAAAAAGCATAACAAAAATGGAGGAGTCCTTGCTATTGAAGAAAATAAAAGTGAAAAATAAAAATGTAACCAAAAAAACCAACGACAACCCCAACAACAAAAAAGAGATGGAAAAAAGAACAAAGAAAAAAATTGAGAAAAGGAGCAAAAATGAAGGAAACACACATACTCAATGTGTGTGTGTGTGTGTATAATATACATATATATTTTGCCTGGACACAGGTGATGCTGTGGTGTTAGGAGACAGAGAACACATGCTGGTTTTTTTGTGAAAAATGAGGGCCAGAAGCCACTCTCTAATTGTAGAGGATGTTGAGTCCTGTCTTCCTGACTTAGTTGCCCTCCGTCAAAGCCTGGTGGTGTTGTCAGCATTCAGTCCCTATTGGATTGAGATCCTAATGCTCTCCCCAAATTGCTTAGGACACATGTCAAATAGTGCCCTCTGATAACAATGTGGCATTTGCTGAGGCATGAGGGACACTCAGCTTACCCCAAGGATGGATGCCTGAAGTCAGCAGGCATACTAGAGCCAGCCAGCCATACACTAGGACCCTGTGGACTGTTTCTCCCAAATGGCCTTTCCACAATGGCGGTGCTCACATGGTAGCCAGGCAAATGGGAGATCTACCCCCCCCCCCGCCGTATTCAGTCCTGAACACTAGATGCTGTTCTAGTCTACTCACTCTTTACAGCCTTCCAAGGCAGCTCCAAGGAGCTGTTTAACCCAAAATCAAAAAACTGCATGATGGCCCTTTCCTGTCCCCATTCCTCTGCAGGTGGGCTGGCTGGTTGGCCCCTTCCCATTCCCAAGCACTTACCTTCTATGTAGGTTTTCCTCAGCTCCAGACCTCTCTGGCTCCTGTAGTCCACCACTGCTTCACTGAGTCCCTGGAGTGATGGTCCTGGGAACCTACCTGGTAGGTTTTCTTGGGTTTTTTTGGTTATATTTCCCCAGCCAGAGGTGGGCGGAGTTTTCTTTCTCCTGTCTGGCTGTGAGTGACTAGAAAGGAGATGTTTGTAGTTCACCGTCTTGCTCTGACCTGTGCTTTAATTATCTTTCAAGAAGAAACACTGCAGTCTCTAGCAGATGCACTCCACTGGTTTCATTGGCATGGTGGTGCCTGTGCTAACTGCTAAGCATAGTAGCTAAAATGCAAAAAGGTCGGTCTTTTTTTTTTTTTTTTTCCGATACACAGTCTTACTATGTTGCCCTCAGTAGAGTGCTGTGGCCTCATAGCTCACGGCAACCTCAAACTCTTGGGCTTAATCGATCTCTTGCCTTAGCCTCCCAAGTAGGTGGACTACTGGCGTCTGCCATAATGCCCAGCTATTTTTTTGCTGTAGTTGTCACTGTTGTTTGGCAGACCTAGGGAGGGTTCCAACCTGCCAGCCTCAGTGTATGTGTCTGGCGCCCTAACTACTGAGCTATGGGCCCCGAGCCAAGGTCAGTCTTATTGGTTTGAGGCATTACATGTTGGGGTTCAGGGCTGTCAGAGTAGCTGGAAAGGGAAGAAGAAAATCTGGCTCACCAGAAGAAATGTCCTCCCATGAAATGAAAAATGATACTCCAGAGCAGCCACACATGGAGCCTGACATATGCCAGCGTTCTGTGCTCCTGGGTGCAGTGATAGAGGCTTGGGGGTGGGGGAATGGGAGAGCTCTTTTCATATTTCTTTATATAGCTAATGAGAATGATATTTATTGGTAAACTTATAATACTGTGGTGCCTTTCTTATAACCAGAACTCTAAAAAAGAGAAAAGAAATGTTTTGTTTGGAACTTTATCATTTTCTTTTCTTTCTTTGTTTTTTATTTTTACTTTCATTTGTGAGACAGGGTCTTACTATGCCTCTTCCTCGGTAGAGTGCTGTGGTGTCACAGCTCACAGCAACCTCAAACTCTTGGACTTAAGTGATTCTCTTGCTTCAGCCTCCCAAGTAGCTGGGACTACGGGTGCCTGTCACAATGCCCGGCTATTTTTTTGTTGTAGTCGTCATTGTTGTTTGGCAGGCCCAGGCCAGGCTCGAACCCGCCAACCCTGGTGTATGTGGCCAGTGCCCTAACCACTGAGCTACAGGCGCCGAGCCTTTCCTTGCTTTGTTAAGCGGGCTCAGGCTAGGTTCAAACTTGCTAACCCCAGTGCACAGGGCCAATGCTCTAACCACTGAGCTACAGGTGCCCAGCCCTCATTTTCTTGTTCTCAGTTATTTTAATAATTTTACTGCATCAGTGTATAGAGAACTTCTCAAAAACGTTTACATAGCTCATTGCCTTGATGGATCATTATTTATTTATTTATTTATTTTATTATTATTATTATTTTTATAGAGACAGAGCCTCACTTTATCGCCCTCCGTAGAGTGCCGTGGCGTCACAAAGCTCACAGCAACCTCCAACTCCTGGGCTTAGGTGATTCTCTTGCCTCAGCTTCCCGAGTAGCTGGGACTACAGGCGCCTGCCACAATGCCCAGCTATTTTTCTGTTTTGCAGTTCGGCCGAGGCTGGGTTTGAACCTGTCACCTTCTGTATGTGGTGCCGGCGCCCTACTTGATGAGCCACGGGCGCTGCCCTGGATCATTATTTATTAAACCAAGGTCCTTTTAATGGATAATTAGGTTGTTTCCAATATTTTGTTTCCATTATTTTTGTTAAAAATAATGTTGAATTGGGTAACTTTGAACACACCATCCTCTGCTTTCCTTTCTCCCTCTGCTCCCTATTCTGGCTTCCAGAAGTGTTTCTTCTGGTATTATTCTTCATATTTCTAAATAACATGGTTATAGTGATTTTTAAAAATCTTTCAATTTTAGACATTCTGATTATGGAAGATGATTTATTTTTCTTATTATTTTCTACCCTTTTCACTCATCCTCCCTTATTCCTTGGCTCTCTTTATAAATACATTTTGTAACACCGTATATTTTAAATTTAGAATGACTAACTATAAGTACCTTTGTGTACAGCCCAATCAATCCTTTGTTAGTTTGTCAGATCCACATAATGCCTGCCAGTGTTAAAGTTCATGTACCCTAAGGCTTGAAAATCATACCTTCTGTATCTTTAGAATACTTCAGACTATTCCAGTTTCTTAATTGCGCATCATCTAAATTTAGTAAAGTTGCCATTTCAAAGCTCTAATAATACCTATAATTATGATCTATTTCCAGTATCCCATAATCTTAGTAAAGTTCCCATTTCTTTGTAAGGAAACTTGTATAATCTATGATTAGAATATTTCAGTTTTATGGAACATGTCCTTCATTGCAGTTAATATCAGGCAGTGTTTCTTGAGTGGTTGTCAGTGTTAGACTGTTTTAAGGACTACATCATACATATATCTGTATGACCACATTAAAACCATATATCAATCTTGTGAGGAAGATGATAGCATTATTTGCATTTTACAGATAAAGAAACTGAGAAGTGGAGAAGGTAAGTATTTTGCTTAAAGTCATTCAGCCATGAAGTGATGGAGCTGGAATGGAAACTCAGGCAGTCTGGCTCCAGAGCCTTCACTTATCCATTCTGCTGTGTGGCATCTATAACAACGATATACTCAATCTCAGCAGAGCATGTGCTTTGGTTTGATATTCTGCTAATAGTGATGGCTTTATACCAAACACCCATGTTTAACATTTATCATCTTTTTTTTTTTTTTTTCCAAATCACCATATTCCTGAAAATTTGAAAATTTCAGTACTGGTAAGAAAATAATATAAAATTTGCCATCTTAACTGTTTTAAAATATACAGTTCATTGGTGTTAAGTAGATTCACATTGTTACATAACCGGTGTCTAGAATTTTTTTATCTTTGCAAAACTGAAATTTTGAGCCGAGTGTGATGGCTCAGGCCTGTAACCTCAGTGCCAAGGCAGGAAGATCAGCTGAGGCTGGAAGTTTGAGACCAGCCTGGACAACATTGTGAGACCCCCATCTCTAAAAAAAAAAAAAAAATTAGCGCGGTGTGGTGGTGCACTTCTGTAGTCGAAGCTGCTTTGGGAGGGTAAAGTGGAAGGATCACTTGAGCCTAGGAGTTTCAGGTTACAATGAGCTGTGATTGGGCCACTGTATGCCAGCCTGGTTCACAGAACCATATACTGTCTCAAAAAAATAAAAATAAAAAACCTCAACCCCCCCCCATGAAATTCTGAATCCATTAAATAGCAATGTCCCATTTCCCTCTCTCTGCACAACCGTTGACAACTTCATTCTACTTTCTTTTTCTATGAATTTGACTATTCAGATATCTCATATAAGTGGAATGATGCAGTAACTTTTTATAACTGGCTCTTTTACTTAGCTTAATGTCCTCATGGTTCATGTTGTAGCACGTGACAAGATTTCTTTCTTTCTTGAGGCTGAATGGCATTACAATATATGTATATACCACATTTTATTTATTCTTCCCTTGATGGACACTTGGGTTCCTTTTGCCTCTTGGCTATTATAAATATTGCTACTGTGAACACAAGTTTGCAAATATCTCTTTGATATCTTGCCTTTGGTTTTTTTGAATATATACCCAGAGATGAGATTCCTTGATCATATATTAGTTCCATTTTTAATTTTCTGAGGAGCCTCTATTCTGTTCACCATAGCAGCTATACCATTTTATTTTTCCACTAGTAGTATTCAAACTTTCTGATTTCTCTACATCTTTACCAACATTAATTTTGTATTTTGGTATTTTTTGGGGGGGGAGAGTTGATAGCAGTCATTCTGGAGGGTATGAGGTAATATCTTGTTGTTTTGGTTGTTTTCTTAAGGACACATAAGCTCTGCGTCTGGTTTTAATTTGCATTTCTCTAATGAGTGAAACAGCATCTTTTCATAGGCTTGCTAGCTATTAGTGCATATTCTCTGGGAAAATGTCTGTTCAGCTTCTTTGCCCATTTTAAAATTGAATTATTTGTGTTTTGTTTTTGTTGCGTTGTAGGCCTTCTTTATATATTTTTCAGTTAACTCTTTATCAGGCATGTACGATATGTACCTATTTTCTCCCATTCCATAGGTTGTCTTTTTACTCTGTAACCTTTTTTACTTTGTTGATTGCACAGATTTTATGTTCAATGTAGTCTCACTTACGTATTTTTTCATATGCTTTTGCTGTTATATAAAGAAATAATTGCCAAATCTGGTGTCCTTCAATTTTTCCCTGATGTTTTTTTCTAGGAGTTTTATAGTTTTAGGTCTTACATTTGGGTCTTTAATTCATTTTTAGATACTTTTGTATATGGTGTAAAGTAAAGGTCCAGCTTCATGCTTTTGCATGTGGATATCCAGTTTTCCTAACATTTTTGGGGAAACTGTCCTTTCCACAGTGGTCTTAGTACTCTCATTGAAGATCTTTTGACCATTTATGTAGGGGTTTATTTCTTGGCTCTCTGTTCTGTTCCACTAGTCTAGAGGTCTGTCTTTATGGCAAAACCATGTTGTCTTGATTATTGTAGCTTTGTAATATGTTTTGAAATCAGGAAGTGTGAGGCCTTCAACTTTGTTCTTTTTGTAGATTGTTTTGGCTTTTTTGGGGTCTGTTACTGAAATTTAAAAAAATATGCATAATGTCGGCTCAGTGCCTGTGGCTCAACTGGCTAAGGCACCAGCCACGTACACCTGAGCTGCTGGTGGATTTGAATCCAGCCCGGGCCTGTCAAACAACAATGACGGCTGCAACCAAAAAATGGCCGGGCGTTGTGGCGGGTGCCTGTAGTCCCAGCTGCTTGGGAGGCGGAGGCAGGAGACTCACTTGAGCCCAGGAATTGGAGGTTGCTGTGAGCTGTGATGCCACGACACTCTACCCAGGGCGACAGCTTGAGGCTCTGTCTCAAAAAAAAAAAAAAAAATGCATAATGTATTTATCATTTTACCATTGGTGTATTGATGCCATATCACAGGCATTAAACATGGTCACATTGTTATGTAACTGTTACTACTCTCTATTCCCCCACGTTTTTCCCCAACAAAAACTTTGTTTTGTTTTGTTTTTGTAGAGACAGAGTCTCATTTTATCGCCCTTGGTAGAGTGTCGTGACGTCACACAGCTCACAGCAACCTCCAACTCCTGGGCTTAGGCTATTCTCTTGCCTCAGCCTCCTGAGTAGCTGGGACTACAGGCACCCACCACAACGCCCAGCTATTTTTCTGTTTTGCAGTTCGGACGAGGCTGGGTTTGAACCCGCTACCTTTGGTATATGGGGCCAGCGCCCTACTCAATGAGCCACAGGCGCCGCCCCCCAACAAAAACTTTGTACCCATCAAACAATAACTGTACCTACCTGCAACTCCTGGTAACCTCTATTCTGCTTTTCATTTCTCTTTCTCTTTCTAATCTGTGTCCCCATTCTGATAAATATAAAAACTGTGCTTGGCTGGGTGCAGTGGCTCACATCTGTAATCCTAGCACTCTGGGAGGCTAAGGTGGGTGGATTGCTTGAGTTCACGAGTTCGAGACCAGTCTAAGCAAAAAGTGAGACCCTGTCTCTACTAAAAATAGAAAAACTGAGGTAAGAGGATTGCTTGAGCCCAAGTTGGAGGTTGTTGTGAGATGTGATGCCATGACACTCTACACGGGGTGACAGCTTGAGACTCGGTCTCAAAAAACAAACAAACAGGGCAGTGCCTGTGGCTTAAAGGAGTAGGGTGCTGGCCCTATATGCCGGAGGTTGTGAGTTCAAACCCAGCCCTGGCCAAAAACAACAATAACAAAAAAAACCAGGGCGGTGGCTGTGGCTCAGTGAGTAGGGTGCCGGCCCCATATACCGAGGGTGGCTGGCGGGTTCAAACCTGGCCCCTGCTGAACTGCAACAAAAAAATAGCCGGATGTTGTGGCAGGCGCCTGTAGTCCCAGTTACTCGGGAGGCTGAGACAAGAGAATCGCCTAAACCCAGGAGCTTGAGGTTGCTGTGAGCTGTGAAGCCATGGAACTCTACCAAGGGCGACAAAGTGAGACTCTGAAAACAAAACAAAACACAAAAACCTTATGCTCACTTTTATTGTGATTTGAAATGAAAAATAAATATGAAGATTAACAATAAGTCAAAGTAATAGATTTTAAAACAATAAATGTCTATTTTTCTACCATTTCCCTTCCTTAAGAGTGAGTCATTGAGTTGTACACTCTGGTTCACAGGCCCTAGTTTGTACTAGGGGTGTGGTCTGTGACCATGGACTTCTTTAGAGCAAAACTAATTTGAATATGGAATCTGGTTCATTAGTTTTCTTAGCTTTAAACTGTAGCTTTCTGGGGTAACTTATCCCAGACTGGCCATTTTGAATTTTGCTTTATTATTTAATAAGCAGCAACAAATTAATATAAACATCCAGATTTGATAATTTTTCTTTTCAATACATCCAGCTGTTATTAATTACTAGTTTCTTCACATTTCAAGTTTTATTTTTTCAATTTTTAAAAACATTTCAGGTTTTAATGTAATACAATGTATTATATACATTTTCTTCTCATTTTGGAAAAATGCTTGAATAGTTTCTTGCAAGTGACTACATTAGTCAAGAGTACTCTTTGGAATTCTTCCCCCTAGTTTTTACAGAAAAATTTTTAAAATTTTTTGAGTTGTTTTATGTTCAGTAAATGCACAAATCTTTAAGGGTATACCTTGATGAATTTTTATATATGTTGCATCCATATAAGTAACACTAGATCAAGATACAAACATTTTACCTACTAGAACGGACTCTAAAGTCTGCTCAGAGGGATGCCTTCCTTCCAGAGGTAACTATTATTCTGACTTCTATCACTAGATACTAGTTTTGACAGTTCTTATACTTTGTATAAATGGAATCATACAGTATACACTCTTTGGGTCTGACTTCTTTGCTTAAATTAACACAATGCTTATGGTGAGCAAACATAGTGGCTCATGCCTATAATCCTAGTACTTTGGGAGGCCAAGGCAGGAGAATCACTTGAGGAGTTTGAGACCAGCCTGAGCAACATAGTGAGACTGTTATCTCTACAAAAAATTCAAAAATTAGCTTGATGTGGTGGCACATGCTTGTGGTCCCAGCTAGTTGAGCCCAGAAGTTTTTCGAGGCTTCTGTGAGCTATGATCATCAGGCAACCTCAGCTGCCTCAGCAACAGAGCCAGACCCTGTCTCTATAGCCAGATAGAAAGAAAGAAAAGTAAGTAAGTAAACAAACAAACAGTGCCTATGAGATATGTTTTATGTTATATGTAGCAGTGGTTCTTTTTAAATGAGTAGTATTCCATTATTTTAACATACCACAATCTTTTGTTTCCACACTGGGGCTGTTATTAATAAAAACTACTGTTAACATTCTTATTTGTAGCCATATGTACTTTTTTCTTTTGGGTATATGTCTTATCACATAATTTGACAAACTTTTTCTATGAAGGCCATGTGGCAAATATGGGCCATGTGATTTTTTCTGCAACACTCAACTTCTGTGGTTGTAGTATAAAAACCATAACTGTATATGGTACATAACCAGTGGGTATGCCTGTGTTAGAATAAAGTTTTGTGTATAAAAACAGCAGAGCTATTTTTGCTGATTTTCTGTTTGGGTTATTAATCAATTATTGAGAGTAAGATACTGAGATCTTTATTATTGTTTTTGTTTTTGAGACAGAGTCTCAAGCTGTCACCCTAGAGTGCCGGCGCATCAAGCGATACTCTTGCTTCAGTTTTTCTATTTTTAGTAGAGACGGTATCGCTTTTGCTCAAACTCATTTTGCTGATCTCAAACTCATTAGCTCAAACTATCTGCTCGCCTTGGCCTCCCAGAGTGTTAGGATTACAGGTGTGAGCCAATGCGCCCACCCTGAAATCTTTATTATTATTGAACCCTGTTCTTTCCATCAGTTTTTGCTTTATGTATTTTAGGCCTTATTGTTAGGTGGATTATATATTTATAATTGTTATATATTTCTGACATCTTGACCCTTTTATCATGATGATATATTTCTTTGTCTCTAGAAACATTTTGTCTTACAGTCTATTTTGTCTGATATTAAGCTCTTTTATTATTACTGTTTGCATGATACACCTTATCTGTTTATTTTCAGTCTTTTTGTATCTTACTGTGTATTGTATCTCTTGTAGGTAACATACAGTTGGATTTTATTTTTTCATCCAGTCCGACAATTTTTGTCTTTTGAGTGTAGTCTTTCTTTAATCCATTTATGTTAAATGTAATTTATGATCTAGTTAGATTTCTCTCTGCCATTTTGATTTTGGTTTTTTCGGTATGTTTCTTTTCTGTTTGCTTGTTCCTCTTTTATTGCCTTATCTATGTTTAATCTTCTGTTGTCTTTTATTTATTTTTACTATTTTTAAATTTTTTCTTAGTACTTGCTCTAGACATTATAATATTCATTTTAACTTACCACAGTCTATTTTAATTAACTTACTGCTAGTTTAATTCTGTAATGAAGCTTCTTTGCAATTATTATGCTATTATTATTATTTTTTTTTTTTGCAGTTTTTGGCCGGGGCTGCCACTTCCGGCATATGGGGCTGGCGCCCTACTCCTTTGAGCCACAGGTGCTGCCCAGCTTCTTTGCAATTATTGTATGTATTGTATCTATTTTTGTTGTACACCCAACACTATAGTATTATTACTGCTTTACTTAATCTAATTTTAAAAGAATTTAATAGAAAAAAACTTTAAAATATATGTTTTATATTTACCTACAGATTTGTTTTTCCCAGTGCTTTTCATTTCTTTGTGTAGATTCAGGTTACTGTCTGGTGCCATTTCCTTTTAGCATGAAAGACTTCCTTTAGAATTTCTTGTAAGTCAGATTCGCAGGCACTGTATTCTCTGTAAGTTTTTGTTTTTTGTTTTTGAGACGGAGCCTCAAGCTGTCATCCTGGATAGAGTGCCATGGCATCACAGCTCGTAGCAACCTCCAATTCCTGGGCTCAAGCGAGTCTCTTGCCTCTGCCTCCCAAGTAGCTGGGACTACAGGCGCCCGCCAGAACACCTGGCCATTTTTTGGTTACAGTCGGGTGGGCCCGGGCTGGATTCGAACCTGCCAGCTCAGGTGTACGGGGCTGGCGCCTTAGCCCGTTGAGCCACAGGCGACGAGCCGATTCTCTGTAAGTCTTTAGGATGTCTTTATTTCACCTTCATTTTTGAAATATAGTTTTGCTAGATATCATATTCTTGCTTGACAATTTTTTCTTGAATATCATTTCACTGTGTGCTGGCTTCCTTTGTTTCTGATGGGAAGTCGGCTGTTATATTGTTGCTTCCCTGCATATGATTAGGTTTTGTTTTTGTTTTTGCTGCTTTCAAAATTTTCTGGTTTTAGCTTTCATCATTTTTACTGTGTTACATCTAATTATGAATCTCTGTGTGTATTGCAGTTGTAGTTCATTGAGCTTCTTGAGTCTCCAGATAACATTTAAAAAAATAATCAATGTGCCTTATTTGGGTCATTATTTTTATCCTCTGACTTCACTTCTTCTTTAACTTCTAGTTTGTATATATTGATATACTTGACATTGTTCCACAGATCTTTGAAGCTCCATTTTGTTTCATTGTTTTTTCTCTGTCTTCTTCAGATAATTTCCATTGCTTTCTTCAAGTTCATTGATTTATTTTCTTCTACTCTGGTATTCAACATCAGAATTTCTTTTTGGCTCTTTTATTTATTTATTTACTTTAAAAAAGTTTTTTTTTTTTTTTGAGACAGAGTCTTATTCTCTTGCCCCAAGCTATAGTTTCATGCCGTTAGCCTAGCTCACAGCAACCTCAAACTCCTGGGCTCAGGTGATCCTTTTGCCTCAGCCTCCCAAGTGGATGGGATTACAGGCAACTACCCTGATGCCCAGATGTTTTTCTGTTGTTAGTAGAGACAGGTTGTCACTCTTACTCATGCTGGTCTTGAACTCCTGAGCTTTAGTAGTCCACCCACCTTGGCCTCCCACAGTGCTAGGATTACAGGTGTGAGCTACTGCACTCAGCCCATATTTTTCTTTCTTTAAAGAAGTTTGAAGTCTTTGTGAAGTCAGGCATTTGGGCCTACTCAGGCACGATTTTAGTTTCCTGTTGTTTTTTCTCCTTAGTTTAGGTCATACTTTTCTGTATCTTCACATATCTAATATTTTTTTTTTGTTGTTGAAACTAGATATTTTATTTATTTTTTTGTTTGTTTATTTATTTTTATTTATTTATTTAAGACCAAGTCTCACTATGTCGCCCTGGATAGAATGCCGTAGCATCATAGCTCACAGCAACTTCAAGCTCTTGGGCTTAAGCGATTCTCTTGCCTCAGCCTCCCAAGTAGCTGGGACTACAGGCACCTGCCACAAGGCCCGGCTATTTTTTGTAGTTGTTGTTTGGCAGGCCTGGGCTGGGTTTGAACCCGCCAGCTCTGGTGTATGTGGCTGGTGCCCTAGCCTCTGAGCTACAGGCACCAAACCGAAACTATGTATTTTACATAATGTATTATAGCTTTGGTTTCTGTTTTTTGGCTTAGTGCCTGTGGCTCAACGGCTAAGGCGCCAGCCACGTACACCTGAGCTGGCGGGTTCGAATCCAGCCCGGGCCGCCGAACAACAATGATGGCTGCAACCAAAAAATGGCCGGGCATTGTGGCCGGTGCCTGTAGTCCCAGCTATTTGGGAGGCGGAGGCAGGAGACTCGCTTGAGCCCAGGAATTGGAGGTTGCTGTGAGCTGTGATGCCACTGCACTCTATCCAGGGTGACAGCTTGAGGCTCTGTCTCAAAAAAAAAAAAAAAAAAAGAACTGGTTTCTGTTTTTCCCCCTTCTAAGGGTTGTTACTCTGTTGTTACTGTTGTTTTGGGTTTTTTTAGAGACAGTTTCACTTTATCGCCCTCCATAGAGTGCTGTGGCGTCACATAGCTCACAGCAACCTTCAACTCCTGGGCTTAGGCGATTCTCTTGCCTCTGCCTCCTGAGTAGCTGGGACTACAGGTGCCCACCACAACGCCCGGCTATTTTTTTGTTGCAGTTTGGCCGGGGCCGGGTTTGAACCCGCCACCCTCGGTATATGGGGCCAGTGCCCTACCCACTGAGCCAAGGCACTACTCAGAGTGATAGGATTATAGGCATGAGCCACTGTCCCCTGTTTTTTTATTAAAGAAAAAAAATTTAAGTCTGGTTTGTTGGAGTTATACCTACATCTACTAGGCTAGTGGTCAATTAATGACTAGTGAAAGGTTGTACTAAAACACCCGAGACAGTACCCATTTCTTTCACCCTCTGAACCTGTAGATCTTTTTGTGTGTTGGGACCACTTTCAAAGTTTGACTATTTTAAAAGTGTGTTCTAACATTTACTTTCCACTGGGCTTTCTTGTGCCTTTTTCACCTCCATGCACACACTTGTGATAGCCAGAGATGTTTGGATAGTTTATACTCTTGTCTAGCATCTCTAGAATGAATGTGTGGAACACGTTGCAAGGTCCCCTTTAGTCTTGTTTTTGGATTTCCTTTTAAAATTTCTGTGTAGTCATTGATCTGTTTATTGTACCAACTATGACAGCAACCTTGGGCCTACTGAGCCCTGGGTCTTGCTTATTTGTCACCAAGAATACAAACTGCCTATGGGTATGGGATTTTTCTGTGCTTTGCTTCAAAATCAAGTCAGCCCCCCTCTGTCATCAAAGCTGTTGGTTTTCTTGGCTTTCCACTGGGTCCCCGGGGGCATGTAAGGGGAGCAGCCCCAGGCACCAGTCCCACAGACCGCCCCCCCACTTTTCTTACCCCAAGTTCAGTAGTTTCATATGATTAACTACAGAGAAGGTAACATTTGAAAAAAGATCTGAAGATGAGGAAGTGTTCCATATAGATATCTAGGGAAAGAACATTTTGGGTAGAGGGAACACCTTCAAAGCACCAAGGAGAGAACATATCTGAAGTTTAAAAGGGATGATTATAAGGCCAGTGTGGGAAGACAGTGGGAGGTCAGAGAGAGGTAGAGGGAGGATAAGGGCAGGGCATTAAAATAGATAAGACCAAATTAGGCCGCTGTAAGGACCGTCGTTTTTATTTTGAATGAAATGGGAAGCTGCTGGGGGGCTTTAAGCCGCAAATTTGCTGCCTTTAAAATAATTGTAAAAGCAGCTGAGGTGAAATATTCTGAGAGTGCAGAATAGAAGATTCAGTATGCCAGTTAGGAGGCTATTACAATCCTGATTATAGCAGTGCAGGTGAGAGATGGTTGTGACTTAAAACAAGAGGGGTGGCAGTGTAGGTGGTGAGAGGTAGTCCAGTTCTGGGTGTATGTTTTAAATATAGAACAGATGGGATTTTTTGTGATGGATTAGAGGTGATGGGAATTTGAATAGATTCAGAACTTTATTATTTCAAGGGAATTTACTTGTATATTGTCTGTGAATGTTTTTTCTGTTCCCTTTATTGAGTCCTAAAATTTTTGAGTCCCTCTGTTCATTCCAGTTATCCTTAGATTGGATCATTTTTTGTGCTCTTACGTTATCTCCTAGTTGCTTTAATCTCTGGTTTTTTTTCCTTTTGACGGCTCTTCCTTCGGTTCATTCATTCTGTTTTCATCTGTGCCTATTGTGCTACTTGCTATTTCTAACTTCTTTTTTTTTTTGTATTTGAGACAGAGCCTCAAGCTGTCACCCCGGGTAGAGTCCTGTGGCATCACAACTCACAGCAACCTTCAACTCCTGGGCTCAAGCGAGTCTCCTGCCTCCACCTCCCAAGTAGCTGGGACTACAGGCACCCACCACAATGCCCGGCTAGTTTTTGGTTGCAGCTGTCATTGTTGTTTGGCAGGCCCGGGCTGGATTTGAACCCGCCAGCTCAGGTGTATGTGGCTGGCGCCTTAGCTGCTTGAGCCACAGGTGTGAGCCTATTTCTGACCTCTTTTTTTTTTTTAAGAGACAGAGTCTCAAGCTGTCGCCCTGGGTAGAGTGCTGTGGCATCACAGCTCACAGCAACCTCCAACTTCTGGGCTCAAGCGAGTCTCCTGCCTCCGCCTCCCAAGTAGCTGGGACTACAGGCGCCCACCACAACGCCCAGCCTTGTTTTTGGGTTGCAGCTGTCATTATTGTTTGGTAGGCCCAGGCTGGATTCAAACCTGCCCGCTCAGGTGTACGTGGCTGGTGCCTTAGCCTGTTGAGCCACAGGAGCCGAGCCTATTTCTGACATCTTGATGGTGTTTTCTCAGTTTTTCTTCAATTTTGCAATCTGCTTTCTTTTAATTCTATTTTTATCCCTTATTTATTGCTTTTGTTTTATTGAATTCAAATTCTTATTTGAAATATTCAAATAAGCATTTACGGGGGAATCTGCTTTTGTTTTGGGGGATTATATTATTTTACAGATTGGAGTTTTCATCTTTTACATGGTGATTCTTATCTCTCATTTTTCCCTTTTGTTACAGTAGGTTTGATAGTTGCTGTGTTATTTTTCTTTTAATATGGAATGATCCACTAATTTGCATGCCATCCCTGTGCAGGACATGCCAGTCTTTTCTGTACCATTCCAGTTTTTATAAATGTGCTGCTGAAGTGAGCACTGCTGTGTCATTTTTATTTATCTTTTGTATGCTCTGTGTGAACAGCTTTGGTTATACCTTTTGTTTGTAGCTATAGAGTATAGATGGAATACCCTTGATATGTTTACAGACTTATTTGGGACCTATCTTACCCATTCCTACTTACACACTGTTGTTAGTTGTTGGATTTTGCTTTCATCTTCTTTTCTTTTCTTTGTTCTTTTCCTTTTTGAGACGAGGTCCAGGTCTGGCTGAGTTGCCCAGGTTGGTCTTGAACTTCTTGGCTTAAGTGATCCTCCTGCCTCAGCATTTGGGATTAGTCGCTGGGACTATAGGTTAGCACCACAGCACTGGTTTCTTTAAGATGAGAAGGCAAAAGTGGAGAAGAGATTGCCATAGGAGACTTCAGTTCTTTTTGATAGATAAGAACTTTTTTCTGTTTCTTTCTTTCTTTTTTTTCTTTGAGACAGAGTCTCACTATGTCGCCCTTGGTCAAGTGCCATGGCATCACAGCTCACAGCAACTTCAGACTCCTGGGCCTAAGCAATTCTCTTGCCTCAGCCTCCCAAGCAGCTGGGACCACAGGCATGGGCCACAACGCCTGGCTATCTTCCTGTTGCAGTTGTCATTGTTGTTTAGCAGGCCTGCACCCTCAAACCTGCCTGCCCCAGTGCACGTGGCTGGTGCCCCAACCACTGAGCTACAAGCGCTGAGCCTTGAACTTTTTTCCAAAATCTCATTAAATGTTCCCTATCAAGCTCATTGTATCCAAGGGGTAGATTCTATGTATTTCCATAAGCTTTGGCTGATTCTTCTAACTTGGCTTAATTTTCTGAAAGATCGTAAGTCTCAAATGCTTACGCTGCTTTTCCTGAGGTCCCACTGTGGTATGTAAAGGTTCTTTTTCTTGGTGGAATTTTTGTTGTTGTTGTTGCAGTTTTCGGCCAGGGCTGGGTTTGAATCCACCACCTCTGGTATATGGGGCCGGTACTCTACTCCTTTGAGCCACACGCGCCACCTCTTTCTTGGTGGAATTTTTTTTTGAACTTTTCTATTACCTACTTACCCCTTCCTTCTCCTCTTTTCAAATTGGAAAGTATTTCATATAAAGCTACTTTCCTTTCCTTGCATTGTATTTTGTAAAATGTTTTTCTTGTCAGATGTCCAGGAGTAAGAGTTCTATAATCTTCACCTTGCTTTCTTTACCCAGAAATCTTGGGCATGTGTCTTGAAAATGTTTAGTACTATGAAAACAATAGCTTATCTTTATAATTTAGAGAAGCTTCCTGTAGTATTGACTAATTTCATTTTAGTGCTTCAATATTCCATATTAAAATTCCTTTGCATTTCCCTCCACTACCCTGCTCATAGCTCTGAGTTTTAACAGCTGCATTTGAGCTGAGAAGTTAGATACAGGAAATTCTGGAGGAAGAGAAAGACCCTTGATTTGAATGGGAAAATCAGGTGGTGAGAAAGATTTTAGGGAGTGATAAGAGGTAATAGTTTAGATTGTGAAGCAGAGATGAGGATGAGATGTTTGAGATACAGAAGACTGAGAAAAATGCTTTCTAAACTAAAAAGATGATCTGATTCTAAGATTAAGTTTTCTTAAGGCAAAAAATACTGCTTTTCAACAGATACAGTCTTTCTAGAGTACTTTTTTTTTGGTAAACTAGTTGTATTTAGAGAATTACATAATAAACTTTATGGGTTTCTCTCAGAATTTTTTTTAGATAGCCATTATTATAATAGTAAATGTATGTTTCTGTTTTTCTCTCTAGAATCTTCCTGGAAAAAGAGACATGAATGAATGTGTGCAATGATACTTCTTGACAAGCAGTTGATACAAGAGAAGGAAAGGAGATTAATAGCAGTGAGCAGAATTTCCAACGACCAGGATTTTGTATTTGTGACTTCTAATTACAGACTTCTGTTGCCCGCTTAAATCAAAAATACCTACACAAGGCAAAAGGATACTTTTCTTCTGTACTTTTTGAGATCAGAGAAACTGCAATGTCTAGGAAACAAAGCCAGAAGGGTAAGATTACCCTGGGAATAAATTGGCGAAAGCATAGTTGTAAAGCAACGATCCTCATTTATATTTAGATATTTAAAAACTGTTTCTAATAAAATGTTTTGAATAGCTTTGCAAATAGTCTAGGCTGTTAGATATTAGCTTTGTGTAGTACTAGTCTGGGAATTAATTTGTATAACAATTGCTTCTCTACTTATACAGACATTAAATTGTAATATACTTACAGGAAGGCCAAATGCACCTTGAAGGTGCACTTTTGGAGAGTAAAAGCGTTAGGAAGATGTGGTAGGAGACAGCATACTTCAGGGCATTCTGTGTCCTTTGAGTTAACATTTTACTGGAGAAAGGAAATGAAACAAGAGTAAATGCTGGTGGTTTTTGTTCTTCCTTCAGCTTTCCTTCAGGGAGTGTCACTCTAGCTTCTTATCTCAAGTAAAATGTAAGGTGCCAGAGAGTCAGGAAGCGTCAAGCGTAGTTCAGTGAGGGGAAGGACAACAAAGGCTTTGTAAAACCATTTTCAACTTTCCTAGAATAGCTGCAAACATTTAAAGGGACAAATTTAACAATAGCCCTAGAACTATTAATATTACATGTTACTGGAATATATTTATTCAAAGAATGACGATAGGTATCCTGGCCTTTTCTCATTCATTCAGTTTAACATTCAATTTATTTTTATTTATTTATTTATTTATTTTTTTGAGACAGAGCCTCAAGCTGCCACCCTGGGTAGAGTTCCAAGACATCATAGCTCACAGCAACCTCCAACTCCTCTGCTTATGCGATTCTCTTGCCTCAGCCTCCCAAGTGGGACTACAGGCACCTGCCACAACACCTGGCTATTTTTTGGTTGCAGTTGTCATTGTTGTTTGGCAGGCCCGGGCTGGATTCGAACCCACCAGCTCTGGTGTATGTGGCTGGCGTCTTAGCGGCTTGAGCCACAGGCACCGAGCCTAAAGATTAGTTCTTTTTTTTTTTTTTTTTTTTTTTTTTTGGGGCAGAGCCTCAAGCTGTCACCCTGGATAGAGTGCTGTGGCATCACAGCTCACAGCAACCTCCAATTCCTAAGCTCAAGCTAGTCTCTTGCCTCCGCCTCCCAAGTAGCTGGGGCCACAGGCGCCCGCCAAAACGCCCGGCCATTTTTTGGTTGCAGCCGTCATTGTTGTTTGGCGGGCCGGGCTGGATTCAAACCCGCCAGCTCAGGTGTATGTGGCCGCCCCAGCCCATTGAACCACAGGCGCCAAGCCTTAACATTCAATTTAAAGTTGATGTTCTGGCTAAGTGTCTGTGGCTCAAGCGGCTAAAGGTGCCAGCCACATACACCTGAGCTGGTGGGTTCGAATCTAGCCTGCGCCTGCCAAACAACGACAGCTGCAAAAAATAGCCAGGCTTCGTGGCAGGTGCCTGTAGTCCCAGCCACTTGGGAGGCTGAGGCAGGAGAATCACTTGAGCCCAGGAGTTGGAGGTTGCAGTGAGCTGTGATGCCAAGGCACTCTACCCAGGGCGACAGCTTGAGGCTCTATCTCAAAATAAATAAATAAATAAATAAAGTTGATGTTCTTTAATTCAAAACAAAGCTCCATAGATCCAGGTCTCACATGTTAAATTTGACAGAAATGCTTTTAAACTTAATTTTGACTTGACAGTTCAAAACCTCTTAAGAGAATAATATATCAGAGCTACTTATAGTTTTGAAAAAACTAGTTTTTTCAAACTAGTAGTTTCTTTGTATTGTATTTTCTTACAATACAAAACTAGTAGTTTCTTTGTATTGTATTTACAAAACTAGTAGTTCCTTTGTATTGTATTTTCTTCATCTAGACTTAACTGTATGAAGAAAATCAGAGTTCTAAGGAATGGCTAGATTATATCGAATTATGTATACTGAAGTGAAAAATTTTTTAAAACCTCAATTTGTTTATTCTTTTCTTTTCTTTTTTTTTTTTTGCAGTTTTTGGCCGGGGCTGGGTTTGAACCCGCCACCTCCGGTTTATGGTGCCAGGGCCCTACTCCTTTGAGCCACAGGCACCTCCCCAATTTGTTTTTTCTTAATCATCATAATTGTTTGTCTTTTTCCCAGTAATTCTTAAAACCTTGAGCATCTGTTTTTTCTCCTGCAAATGAAAAATACTGTGGTAAAAATAGGATTCTGGACTTTACAATAAAATAATTTCATCTACAAAATTAGCATTATTTAAGTATTCCTAAAAAAGTTAACTTTAGACTTGGCACCTGTGGCTCAACGGGCTAAGGCTCCAGCCACGTGCACCTGAGCTGGCGGGTTCGAATCCAGCCCGGGCCGCCAAACAACAATGACAGATGCAACCAAAAAAATGGCCAGGCGTTGTGGCAGGCACCTGTAGTCCCAGCTACCTGGGAGGCGGAGGCAAGAGACTCGCTTGAGCCCAGGAATTGGAGGTTGCTGTGAGCTGTAAAAAAAAAAAAAGTTAACTTTAGCATATTGCTCTGATCTCTTTAAAACTGGAGTCTTCATTTATTTCATTACTTTTCTGCCAGAGCTGTAAAAAAATTGTTGCTTTGTGTAATTGATATCTAATTACTATGAAATGAACTTAAATTTTAGACCACATCATGGGCATTAAGTGATTATTAATTTTGGTTAAGCTTAGTCTATATTTACGCTTTATTTGGAAAGAAAATAAAGTTTCTGGTGTTGGGACTTTTTCTGAAACAAAAATCTATGCATGTAATGATTTATATGTCTGATATTTGATACAGAAAAGCATAAAGTATTATAAAATTTGTCTCATTTATTGATTTATACATTTAGATTTTCATTGTTTTGGGTTTTATTAGTTCAAATAATCTGTAATTATAATGACTTTTATCATCCACTTAGTAGATTTTGTTCTCTAGAGGCATCTCATTTAGCAGTCATTTTGTGATGAGTTATGATTTATTCCACAATAAACCGTGTTTCCATATTTTCCCTTTGTCAATAATACTTGTATATTCTCTGTTTAATGAAATATTTAGAGAAGTTAAATTTGAATAGCTCTGTTACAATTATTGATTGCTCAAAGCCTTTTAGCAGAAATTTGGTAGCCCAGTACTGCTCAGAAGTGTGGTCCATGTGGTACTTGTCTGTGAGCTGGCAAAATATGTAGAAATGAAGAGTGTATAGAAGTTCTTTTATAGTGATTTGATAGTGCTGCAACACCTAAGCTCTTTTCAAAACAGTTTTACTGAGGTGTAATTCAAATACCAGGAGATTTACCCCATATAGTTATAATGGGTAAATCTTATTGTATCGCCCTCGGTAGAGTGCTATGGCATCACAGCTCACAGCAACCTCAAATTCTTGGGCTTAAGCGATTCTCTTGCCTCAGCCTGCTGAGCAGCTGGGACTACTACTCAGTGAGTAGACTGGTGTCCTACACTGAACTACAGGTGTAGTTATACACCATCAATCCCTCTTTTAATATATGTTCCTCAGCTTCCAAAACTCTTTCACCTATTTGGGATCAATTCCTGTTCCCTACCATAGCCCCAGCAAACATAGATTTTCTTTCTGTCTCTTCAGTTTTGCCTTTTCTAACTATTTAATATATACAAATTAATACAGTTTTTATATCTGGCTTCTTTTACTTAGTATGTTTTTGAGGTTTCTTGTGGTATTGAATGTATTAGTAGTTTGCTCATTTTTATTACTGAGTAGTATTATGGTTATATCCCATTTTTCTTATCCATTTACCAGTTGTTCTTTCTTTGGATTGTAATTTATGGTATTATGAATAATGATAGATTATGTACATTTGCTTACATGTCTTTGTGTGGACATCTGTTTGCATTTTTCTTGTGTAAATACTTAGGAGTAGAATTGTATAACTTTAAGAAATTTCCAAACTACTTTCCAAAGTGGCAGTATCATTTTATTATATAATCTAACTGGCAATTTCAGATGTCCATATCTTCTCCAACACTTGGTATGGTCAATTTTTTTATTATAACTATTATTGGCCATTTGTGTATTTTTTGGGTGAAATGCCTATTCAAATTCTGTAGTTATTTTAAAAATTAGAGCTTTACTGTGTTCTAAGTGTTCTTTATGTATTTTGGATGCAAGTCCTTTGCAAATGTTCCCTCAATCTGTGGCTTGTCTTTTAATTTTTTTTTTTTTTTGAGACAGAACCTCAAGCTGTCACCCTGGATAGAGTGCTGTGACATCACAGCTCACAGCAACCTCCAATTCCTGGGCTCAAGCGAGTCTCCTGCCTCCGCCTCCCAAGTAGCTGGGACTACAGGTGCCCGCCACAACACCCGGCCATTTTTTGGTTGCAGCCGTCATTGTTGTTTGGCAGGCCCAGGCTGGATTCGAACC
>CAUYRH010029510.1:0-21554 GCA_963574655.1 Perodicticus potto
TGAATATTTTATGGGGAGGACCCCCCGGGCCACTGAAGCAGCATCAAAAATACACTACTGGGATCTGTTCAAACTAAAAAGCTTCTGCACAGCCAAGAACACAGTTAGTAAAGCAAGCAGACAGCCCTCAGAATGGGAGAAAACACTTGCAGGTTATGTCTCTGACAAAGGTTTAATAACCAGAATACACAGAGAACTCAAACGTATTAGCAAGAAAAGAACAACTGATCCCATCTCAGGGTGGGCAAGGGTCCTGAAGAGAAACTTCTCCGAAGAAGACAGGCACATGGCCTACAGACATGTGAAAAAATGCTCATCATCTTTAATCATCAGAGAAATGCAAATCAAAACTACTTTGAGATATCATCTAACTCCAATAAGATTAGCCCACATCACAAAATCCCAAAACCAGAGATGCTGGCATGGATGTGGAGAAAAGGGAACACTACTACATTGCTGGTGGGAAATCAAACTAATACGATCCTTTTGGAAAGATATCTGGAGAATACGTAGAAATCTAAAAATAGACCTGCCATTCAATCCCATAATTCCTCTCCTAGGTATATATCCAGAAGACCGAAAATTACATTATAACAAAGATATCTGTATCAGAATGTTTATTGCAGCCCCATTCATAATTCCTAAATCATGGAAAAAGCCCAAGTGCCCATTGACCCATGAATGGATTAATAAGTTGTGGTATATGTACACCATGGAATATTATGCAGCCTTAAAGAAATATGGAGACTTTACCTCTTTCATGTTTACATGGATGGAGCTGGAAAATATTCTTCTTAGCAAAGTATCCCAAGAATGGAAGAAAAAGTATCCAATGTACTGAGCCCTACTATGAAACTAATTTATAACTCTCATATGAAAGCTATAACCCAACTACAGCACAAGAATATGGGGAAAGGGCAAAGAGAGGGGAGGGGGGAGGGGAGGATGGGTGAAGGGAGAGTAATGAGTAATTGATGGGTCCACATTTACAGTGCATCTTAGAAGGGTACAATTGAAACCTACTAAATATAGAATATAAATGTCTGTACACAATAGCTAAGAAAATGCCATGAATGCTATGTCAACCAGTTCGATGAAAATATTTCAAATTGTATATAAAACCAACACATTGTACCCCATGACTGCATTTATGTACACAACCATGATTTAATAAAATATAAAGATAAAGTAATTTTAAAAAAGAAAGCCTTCTTGAAAGTAATGAGACAATAAAAAATGATTAAAATAGGGAATATATTTAAATAGACACTATACTAAAGAAGATTTATTAAGAGTGAATTTTTAAGAACTCTCATGAAAGGAAAAAAGGGAAAGAGAGGAAGGAAGGAAGGGAGGCAGGGAGAAAAGGAAGGAGAGAAAGAAGGATGTGGGCTGATGTCAATTAGCTTGGTCATGGTGATTATTTTATAATGTATGTATATAACTCAAAACATTAAGTTATACACCTTCAATATGCATGATTCCTTTATCTCAATAAGGCTGAAAAATAAGTATTATAAAGATGGCAATACATACTTGAAAATATGGTCAACATTTTTAGTCATTAGAAAAGCACAAATCAAACCCACAAATCACTACCACTTTATGCCCAAATGAACGACTAACATTTTTTAAAATATATTTGAAAATATCAAGTGTTGATGAGACTATGGAAGAAATAAACTCTCATACATTGCTGGTAGTTGTACAAAAATGACACAGCTACTATTGAAAAGAATTTTCCTATAAAACTATAATGTTTTTTATAAATACTTGTAAAGTTAAGCATATATTTTATCCTGTAACCCAGCATATGTCCACATAAAGATTTGTGTGTTACCATTTGTAGAAGCTTTATTCATAATAGCCCCAAACTGGAAATTAACCAAAATATTCAACAAGTAGCGAATGAATAGAAGAATTGTGGTTTATTCACACAACTTAACACTACTTAGGAATGAAATGGAGCAAGCTACATTTGTATACTTGACAATCTCTAAAGCATTATGCTAAATAAAAGAAGTAAGTCATAAAGAGTGCAACTGTGTGATTCATTTAAATAATATTCCTTGGCAAGGAATGCTTTTATGAAGAGGTTTGTTCTGTGAAATTTGGATTCCGTTGAAGGGCTGCACTTAGGGATCTAGAGGGCCACACCATGGCTTTGAGGCTACAGGTTGCCCATCCTTGAATGTGGAAAGGATAGAGGAAACATTTTGGGATGAGGGGAGCATTTTATGTCAGAATTGTGGTGGTTATTTATTTTTATTTATTTTTATTTTTTTGAGACAGAGCCTCAAGCTGTCACCCTTGGTAGAGTGCCGTGGCATCACAGCTCACAGCAACCTCCAATTCCTGGGCTCAAGCAAGTCTCCTGCCTCCGCCTCCCAAGTAGCTGGGACTACAGGCGCCCACCACAATGCCCGGCCTTTTCTTTTTTTTTTTGGTTGCAGCCATCATTGTTGGTTGGCAGGCCTGGGCTGAATTCGAACCCGCCAGCTCAGGTGTACGTGGCTGGCGCCTTAGCCTGTTGAGCCACAGGCACCGAGCCGTGGTGGTTATTTTTATATAGTTATAGAAATAAAATTGAAAACAAGAACTATATTGAAGTTTCAAAACTCATACATTTCTTCCTATAAATAAAAGTTTATATATGTAATAAATCTAGTAGAATATGCAGTATATAGATTCAATTTTTGATGGATGAGTTACTGATTAATCTGAAGATAATTGTGTAACAAATTTAGTAACAAATTAACAGTGTATATTTGATACATTGTCAATAATGAGTTATTTACATCCTGAAAAGAAAACACTGAATTGAAGTTGAGGGGAAATAACATGTATAATAGTTATAGATTGCAAATTAACCATTAAATCAACAAAGATTCTCTTTTTTTAAAGAAAGAAGCACACACATTGTGTTATTACCATAGGTTAAATTGTTATGCTAAGATAGTATATTTAGTTTATTTTCTTTCACTCCACTCTTGGGTCCAAATTTTAAGATTTCAGACATTTATCATACCACTGATGAATTATCAAATAGTTTCCTAAATTCTTTCCCTGTTTTCTGAATATTATCACTCTAAACCATCTTACTGATTTATGTCACATTCATATTCTTAAAAATATCACATTTTAATTGTGCTCATATTAAACACTTTTACTTCTTGAATAAAAATGTAAGTTCTGTTTAGTATTTAAAGTCTCTACAATTCTACCCTTCAGTTACCCATCCTCACCTTCCACTACAACCCTAGAGTTTTACTTTCATTTACAGTCCAAAGCCAAACATCCTCCCTTGATATTAGTGTTTTATGTTTCCTCTGCCTCCACCTCATCTCTCCACATGTAACTCAAATCCCACAATCTTTATACTCTTCAGGCTTCTCTAATCATTTTTTAACTCAGCTCCTCACAAACCCCCAGGTGTATTTACTCTTTAACTACACATTAGGGCACTTTATTTGCATTGCTATATAACACTTTGAAACTCATTTAATGTTTATAAAGTATGAGGTATATAGTTTTATTTTTCATGTTGTACAGATGTGAAACTAAAGTTTAAAATGTTAAGAAACATAGCCAAGATAATGTTACTAGCAGATAGCAAAGCTATGATAAGTTACATAAAAGTATGGATCTTGTTTCATAATAATTTGATAATTTCTGCAATTCCTTGTATAATTTTAGCATTAAATAAGCTCTCAATATTGTCATTTTGTTGATTAAAAATTACCAAATGTGTCTTTTATTTTGAAGGGGGCATTCTAGTTTGCATCTGCATGGTTTTACAACATGCTGAAGTACTTCTGACAAAATTATGGGGCTGCTTTATGAAAGCCTATTTGTGAGAGTGATTGAGAAGCCTTTTGGGAAAACATTCGACTTAAGTGTAAAAGCATAAAAGTTCATTTAGTAATAAAAATTTTATCATTAAGGGATACATAAATGTTTCAGGCTACCATATGAATGTCAAGGACTAGGGTATTAGAATAATGCAACTTAGAATTTTTTGCAATATTAGCTTCTTACTGACAATAGTAGCCATTTAAAAAATAGTTGTTTAGAAAACACTTTATGTTGAGATTGTTGTAGGTCCACATGCAGTTGTAAGAAAAAATACACAGCTATTTCATAGACATACACCCAATTTCTCCCAAAACACTCTAGGAAAGGATACTCATTAAAATAAGTGAAGGGAAAAGGCCCGTTGATCAAGTTAAGGAAACCAAGTGCAAGCTTCCGGATACCACCTGCCATGAAGGCACAGGAAATAGGCTAAATTTTCCCAGAAAGGGTGTGTTATCACAAATGTGAAGTATTGCCCAGCAGAGAAGTTTACCCAAGGATTTGTGATGAAGGTTTTATTGGAGATCAGTAAGGCAAATATGCAGTGCCAATGTGACTAACCTTAGCTACTCAGGCTCCAGTGCACCAAATGTCAAAAATCTACCTTTGCTCACAGCCTCACGCACACAAAAACACTCTTATCATGAAAGCAGTTTCAAAGACTGAGAGATCAATTCCCAGGAGCTGAGCCAAGGGACAGTCCTGAGGAGAGGCCTTTCTTGGGAAAGTGTAGGATTTGAGAAATCCAGGCAGGTAATCTCTGGTTCCTGACCAGTCCAAGTTCTCTTCCTAATGATGTTGCTTATGACAATATTATGACTATTCTTGAAAGAAAACAATTGAGATCTGCAGAGAGAGAGAGAGAGACTCTTAGTTGTGATGTAATCTAGCATAGTGTATCACAGAGGGGGAGGGGTTTATTGGCAGTACGGAAATGATTTTGGAAAGTTAGCATTGAGGACAGAAACAGAAAATTGTGTACAGGCCTCATCATTCCAATCCTCACCTCTTTCTCCATAGCCCTCTGTGTGATTTTTCTCACAAGTTTTGGATTTCTCTTTCTTCCTTGTAGATACACATCTGGTTCCTTAGAGAACACTATTTATTTCAATATTCCTAATACTAGGCTTGCCATCTGGCACATATTAGTGTGCAATCAATGTTGAGATAAGAAAGAAGGAACACATGCAGAGTGAGTATATGAATGAATGGATGGATGGAATGAGTGACGGATGAAAGGAAGAAAGAAAATAAGCAGAAAGGGTGGTTGAAAGGGAGTCAGGACAGATAAGGGGGAAGGAGGAAAGATAGGAGGAAATAGGGATGGAAGAAAGAAAAGATGAGAAAAAAGAAAGGAAGCAAAGGATGAAGAAATCAAGGAAAGAAAGGAGAGAGAGCAATGGGGAGAAATGGAGAAAGAGAGAAGGAGAAAGAAAAGGTAAAGATAGAGTGAAAAAAGGAGTGAAAAGAGGGCATTGTGGAAAGAAGGAGAGAGGAAAAAAGGGAAAGAGAAAGGGAAGAAGGAAGGAATTATAGTAACCATGAGCCCACAAAGCCTTTCTGGAAAATGGCCATCCCTACTATGGTACAATCCAACACCTATTTAAAGCAGCATCCACAAATCCACATCAACACTCCCATCCCACATAACATGAAAGAACACTCTAATTTCCAAGTACCTTTAAAAATCTATTTCTAAATAAACATAGACACATTTCATTGAGGTTGACTACAACCATAGCATATGCTTGGAACTGTAAAGGTGTCTGGAAATAATATATGACAAACATATCCATTTTAATGACATTATAAAGAAGTACAAATATGCATATAAAGTACCCATTGGCAATATAAAATCAATTCCACCTTGAAAATCACTAAATGGAAATATACGTCTGCAGTTAAATGGCTTATGCTTAACTATAAATCAAAGATAATCATACTCACAAGTGGTGGTTACTGACGGATTTCAACACGCCCTGCCTAGGCATCAATATTTGTTTTAGTGTCTTTTCCTCTTCATCCTTCTCTGCACTGACTTTAAAGGGATTTTAAAGGGAACTTCCTGCTTACCGAGTGAGACAGGTGGAGGAACAAGGACTGTGTTGTCTCTCTCAGCTTAGTGTCATAGCTATGAAAATTGAAATTCAGAGGAAATTTGCTTTAGGTCAGAAAACGAGTTCAGTTCAGTTCATTTCCCAGCCTTGTAACTAATACATGAATCTTATGCCCTTCCTAACTGCTGAAACAGACACCCTCTTCCAAATCTGTTAAATTTCTAAATTTGATAACTAATTTGAATGTTTCTTTTTACCCAGCACTGCATATCCAAGCCATACTGCATATTCCAGCACGTTTTAGCAATGGTTTACAGCACTTTGGATCTTGAAATTCTTTGAGATGCTTTTGCCCAACGTGGACATATTTAATCATTTCAAAGATAAATTTCCATTTCTTGTTCTCTAATTCGTCCTAGCTGAATATTCTGTCTCTTCTTGGACAAAACATAAGTATAAAACAGTACCACACTAATATTTTATTTCAATCCTTCTGCCTTATCTTCTTTTGCTGAATACTGTTAATGTATTTTATAAAGAGAGTTAATCTAAATAGCAAAACTGGGATGTCTGTCCTCGGTTGAATTAGTCATTAATGTTGTTAGCTCAGGATAGAATTTAGCCTTGGAAATAATTCCCACTGACTACATTGATTCTTCCTACTGTATTTTTGAAGATTTAATTTCTTACCATTTTTATTTGAATTATTATTTCACAGCATATCACATAGCAGCAAATAACACTGGATCGCTTTCCCTGGCAGATCATATTTCACTGTCATTTTTCGTTATGCGATCAACTATAGTCTAAAAAATGAATTCAGGTCAGGAATTTCTCTTTCCATTCTTTTCATTTTTGTTTCATGATCCTTTGTCATGCACCATTATGGGCCAAAAGGGGGTTTCTTCTAACCTAATCATGGCAGACCCTACATTGTAAAACATGCTGAGAATAAGACTAAGAGAAAAGAGACGTTATACAGAGAGGAATCTTTGCAATAAATACTTGTTTAAATAATTCATGAAAGGAACCACCTTGGACATCGTTTTGTTCATGTGTGGCATTTTTTATGTAAAGTTTTTGTGATGAACATTCAGGATAGTTATGGAATCTGGCACCTTTAACAAGGACTTGTAATAGCAGCGTCTGTATTAAGCCATGTAACATTGGCATTCTCCTATGGAGAATCAGTTTAGCTCATTGGCTTTGGCATTGAAACAAGATTAGTAAGTGGTAGAGGAGGCAGTTCCTTTCATGGTGTGATTGGAAGAGTAGCTGTAGGATTGTACTTGGCTGTGAGCAACAGAAAACTATACTAACATGCTTGACTTGGAAATCTGTCAGTCTTGTGGCATAAAAAAGCCTCTGTTAGTCCCGGGAAGGACAGCTTAAACATATGCTATTAGAGATACAGAATTGTTCCACCTTGTGCTTTACCATTTTTCTCATGTTGATTTCATCCTAGATGCAAAATAGCCACTGCACTTCTAATCAGTATTCTGGGTTAAGTTAAGGCAAGGAAAAAAAAGAAAAAGAAAAGGCAAAAGAGCAGGGACGTGTATACCAACTGCATCTGTCTCCTTTTTTTAACTCAGAAAAATCTTCATATTCTCAGAAGACATTCTCTCATGACGATTTGATCAGAACTGTATATCAGGACCACCCTCGACAGGAAAGGAGCAAGGAAGATACTTTGGCAACTTTTTTTTTTGCTAAAATTCTATCACCCAGTCTTTTTCCTTCCTTTCAAATTCAAAGGTCTCAAGAAAATATACACATGCTCAGCCTTGTGAAAAATCCTTATTCTATGCCCTTTTCCATATTACCCCTCCAGTCTTTGACAGAAACATTTCTGTAAGATATGTAGTAACCCAATATTCTATTAAATTTTCAGTATTTAAAACAAAAAAGAAGTTAATGGTGAATAGCAAAAATTTTAGGGATATAGTAGGAAATCACTTAGAGGAAATTCTACCTCTAGATTATGATTTCTAAATAGTTTTTCTTTCTTTCAGTCTTTCTGTGTCACAGCAGGTTAACATAACGATTTGCACTATTATTCTTACCTGAACTTAGTGTCAAATGTTAATCACCCGAGGGTCCACCACACGGTGGCTCAATTGATGGGAACAATATTTTTGCTGCTTTTCCAATCATTTCATGAACCAAATGTGGTTGTATATAGTCCATGATTCTCTATTCGGAAAACATAACTATAATTTGGGTAAAGGAGAATACAACACAGCTCCCAGTACAAATGTTTTGACCATCTGTAATTGTACATAAACCCCTTTTGTTGTTAAGCTTCGTAGATTTAAGGCCCATTACGTTTTCAGTGACTAAAGATCCAATTAAATTATGAAATATTTGCATATCCCTATGGCAGCTTGTTGGAAGAGAAGAACTGGGTGGTTATATGGCTATAATTTAATTTAAGTTGCGATTTTTACAAAGCTGTGTGTTCTAAAAAAAAGTTTTTGCTACTTCCACCTCTTTGTTTTTATAATGTACTTAGTAGAGTGAAAACTCTTAACTACGTTATTTGGGAAATAGTAGTTTATAAATGTGCAGAGATTATTCATAGGAGAAATTTGTGTTTTATTTATTTATTTTTTTTCAGTTTTTGGCCCGGGCAGGGTTTGAACCCGCCACCTCCAGTATATGGGGCTGGCGCCCTACTCCTTGAGCACAGGTGCCACCCAAAATTTGTGTTTTAGACCATTAGACATGCAGCAGTATATTTCAAAATATAATAACGTTTTGTTGTTGCTGCAGTTTGGCTGGGGCCAGGTTTGAACCCACCATCCAAGGTATATGGGGCCGGCGCCCTGCTCACTGAGCCACAGGCGGCGCTGCAAAAAAAAAAATACAAATAAGATTTTAAGCATTTTTTTATTTATACTCTCTGAAACATTTGAAGAAAGACCTTATTAAAATAGTGCCATAGCGTTATAATAACATATGTGCTACATGCAAATATATATCTTAACATCTTTACATTTTACAAGCATACATCTACGTGAACAGAGAAACAAATAGACTTTATTTAGCTTAATGTAGTTACTATCATCATTAAAATTTACTTTATGCTTTTGGACATTCAAGGAGAAAAGGCAAATGCAATCTGTACGTATTTTTTGTTGTTTGATACATAATTTACTATTTCAAGGGAAACTGATATTTTGGGGTGTTAAATTTAAAAATTAGTATATGATATAGTTATTTGTCTTGGAAACACATACAAATAGCTATAGAAACACTAAATGAGAGAGAAACTGTAGACTAAAGATAAGGAAATAAATATTTGAAGGATTAATTGATTTTTATTAGTAGAGGAGCAAAGATTTTATAGTTTGTTAAACAGATACTGTTCCATATTTCATCAGCCTTTTTTATCGGTTGTATTTAATTATTTCAAATCATTGATCTTTAAACCTATATCTGCTTTTGAGAAATGCAACCAAATGTAAGTATTTTGGCTGAAAATAACATAAATATCTTCAGCTACATTAGAAAGAAAGTGCTCTAGGAAATTTTCTCTTAGTCCTTTGCTAATAGGCAAAACCAAATGCTTATTTGTCCACACAAAATCTTGGGTGACCAGAGACCCCTGTACTTTCTAATATCTGCTCTTCTGTTGTGCTATTTTCTCTTCTGAAAATGTTGTCCTCTCCCATCTTAGAAAAAGAAACAAAACAAACAAAATCTCATTCTACAGGGATCATCTCTAATATTTGTTACTTCCCCTGAAGCATTTCTTGTTTATGTATAGTTGGTGTCTTCCAAAATTCCAATGTGTGGGAGTCTCAGAATTTCATTTCACCTTGAGTTATGGTTCTCTTTTACCTGTATTTCTTTTAGAATTGAATTAGAAACTTCTTAAGGATATTTTCTATTTCCTATGTATCTCCCCTTGCCACAGTACCTAATACAATCCTGTATTTGTAGTCAATGTACAATAACAATAGGGTAACTGAAAATAAACTGATAATTCATGCCTATATCTACAATCTATCTACTAAGATTCATTTCAAGTCCTTAGATTCTTTTAATTCTGCATGTTGCATATTTTGAATAATAAATCTCTACTCATTTTGGGTATCTTGATGAACAGGGTTTGGGGAACCTTACAGGGAAATGGAGAGCTAATTGGGTTGGGTAAAAGGAGCTAACAGATACTCATTACAGCACCAAAAATTTGTACTTTGATATGGAAACTAAATTCATGCAGTTCTCATATTTAACATTTGATAAACTTTATAATCTCTGTTAGAGCCCTTTATGGAAATACCTAATGATTATGTTGAGCATTAAAGTTGAATGATTTAGTATGTAATTTTCCCAGACCCCTAAAACAATCTTCATTAAAGAGAAAGTGCACGGGGCTTAACTAAGATGGGGAAGTCAGCTGAAAGCTAGAGTACTCTGCATCAGTGGGATTTATTTGTGTGAAAGTGCATTCACACTCACATTCACATTCACTTAGGCTTCAGGGTTGCAGACTTTATTTATGGATACAAATCTCTACATGTTCACCTAGTATTAAGCAAACACAATGGAGATTTAAACAAACATGTATTTTTTTAAACAAAAAAGTGACTACATTTATTTTTACATTAAAATTTTAAAATCCCATTTAACTTTTAAAGAAATTTATCTATTATCTATTTTGTCTCATTACCATTGTAAATCAATAAACTATTTAGATGATGGATTTGGTTATGAGATTTGGAATCTATTTGATTGAGTGCTTCATATAACAAAGCATTTTACAGCTTTGTCAGATATGCTTGGTATATAATGTATAATCTTCATGAAGAGTGCTTTTGGGCTTTTAAAAATTTGTTTATTTTGTTTACCATTATATCCTCAGGACTAAAAGAAGAGCACTTATCACACAGTACATGTTAATAAATATTTATTTAATTAACTAACATAATCACATTGCTTCTTTTTCTTATATTACATTAAATAAAATTAACAAATGTTTATAAAGTGTATCCTAGTATAGTATTCACGTGGTCCTGCCAGGACCTATGAGTGCGATGAATGATACTAAAGTCCTTATTCTGTTTGTCCCTATGAATCCATTCTCCAATATTTTCTTCCTGTTCATTGCCACAGGCAGCTGAAGCACGTGGTTAACATAAACAGACTCTCTTGCTCTATGTTTCTGATTGAGTTCATCAATGCGAGTCCTAACTAGAAAGTGAGACCAAAGTATTTATTCTCTTACAGGGTTGCCTAGAGCTAGCTAAATCTCCCAGGCAAATGGTCAATGCCCCTGTCAAGGTGAGTATACATTACTGTCTCTCCTTCTGAGTTGTGATATCTATTGCTTCCTTATTGTGTGTTATTCCTAGGAAGGGCTTTGACTTGATACTATCTCCAAGATTTTTCACAATCCTCATACCTAATATACACAACATCTTTGTAAATTGTCCATTTATACATGAAATAAATCCTACTCAAATTATTCCACTTTGTGCATGAGGTGTATTCCTTTTTAATACTCTGATATAGCTTCAACCCTATCTGGGGAAACAAGATCAGCACATATTAATAAACAGCTTATGATGAAAACTATACACATATGTCATATTATATAACATAGTCTATTGATAGTATAGAAATTATGAGCAGAGGATATTTGGTAAGGGCTCAAGTTCTGTAAGAAAGGCTTTTGTGGATAAAAGGATAAACTTCAATTATATTTGAAGAATGGGTAAAATTTGGACAAAGTAACCTGTTCAACCTCCAGGCAAAAGGATAGAAGGGGATTAAAATATACAATCATTCAAAGGACAATAAGAAAAATTAAAAGGCTAAAATCAAGCTATTGGCAGTGTTAGTTTCCCTCTCTAGAGAATCTATTTCTCTGCCCCTTCCAGTTTATGTGAGCCACCTGTATTCATTGGTTCATGGTCTCATTACTTCTTCAAAACCAACACAGTTGACTCCCAGTTGGTCATGGTGTATACAATCTTTCTAATGTGCTGTTGAATTGATTTGTTAGCATTTATTTTTTGAGGATTTTTATGTCAGTATTCATCAGGATTATTTGTTTGCAGCTTCCTTCTAGCATCTTTGACTTTGCTGTCAGAGTAAAGTTATCTCATAAAATGAGTTTGGAAGTGTTCCATTCTCTTCAATGTACTGTAAGAGTCTGAGAAGTATTCATATTAATTCTTCTTTAAATGTTTTGTGTAACTCTCCAGTAAAGCCTTATAGTCCTAGCTTTTCTTTGTTTGGAGGTTCACTCTTTTGCACTGTTAAGGACCTCTGTGATGACACTGGGCATTCCTTGATAATCCAGAATAATTTCCTAATCTCAAAATCACCTAAGTAGCAACTTTAATTCTGTCTACAATCTTAACACCCTTTGTGATGTATATTAATCTCAAAGAGCTGCCATAGTAAATGTTTACAAAGCAACAGGAATTTCTTTTCCCACAGTAGGAGGCCAAAATTTGAATCAAGGTGTTGGCCTCATTAGTTCCCTCTGGAGGCCCTGAGGGAAACGTCATCCCAGATCTCTCTTCTAGCTGCTGGTGGTTGCTTGCAAACCTCGATCTCCTTTGGCTTGTAGTTACTTCACTCCATTCTCTGGCTTCATCTTCGTATCACCTTACCCTGTGTCATTGTGTGTCCTTTTCTCTTTTATAAGGATGCTGTCAGTGAATTTAGGGTCAAGTCTACTCTAATATCTCATCTTGAGGCTCACCTTAATTACATATGCAAGGATCTTATTTTAAAATAAGGTTACATTTTGAGGTTCTAAGTGGAAATAAATATTAAGGGGACTTCTGTGTAATCAACTGCACCATATTCACAGCTCCTGAGGACTATGATAGAGACAGTTTTGGAGGTTTGCTATTCTGCATATTCCTCTCAGTGTTTCTCTCTTCTTAATGGCCAGAGGTATACGCCTAGGAAGAGGTTCTATAGCAGAGTTCTGGGACCACAACTCTTACAGCTCATGTGTAGTCCCTACCCTGATTCTGCCTAATTCATAATGTAAAACTTCCATCTTGTGATGGATTTGTACTGGATGCACTGTATTTTATGGTTTGGTGGGTGTGATACATCTCAGATCAAGATGAGCTGCACGCTTATTTGATGGGTACTCCATCTTTACCAAAGCACACCAGATCTGACAGTTAAGTTCACAAACTTGCCTCTGTGTGCTTATGTTGGCAGCACTGTATGAACAACTTGGTAAAGTTTCATAACCTACGTATATCGGTGTCTTACAGCTGTGTTCTCATTGACATGTTGTGGTGTCTTGCTGAGTGGTATTTATTATAGTTGTTTTCTGTTTTTGGACAACACTGATGACAATTCCTGAAGAAGAGTTCCAAAATTTCTTTGAAGGGTGGACTAGGCACTGGCATTTGTGCACAGCTTCCCAAGGGGAGTCCTTCAAAAGTGACCATAATGATATTCAGCAATGAGATATATAGCAATTTTCTAGAGTGAGTTTATGAACTTGCCAGAGTTTGTAGTATTATATCCAGGGATGTTCTTCAATTGTTTTGTACTTTTCTGAAGTACCTGTAATGGATTTTCTGCAGAACCTCAAGGGTCTATATGGTAATTTTCCTATGGAGCTTGTCATGAGCCCTGTGAGATATTTTTTTTCTCATCACAGAAACTTCTACTATCAGAAGGTCTGCTGGATCACATGCCACAAGTCTCAGATGCTCATGTGCTGTGTCACAGCTCCCAATGTACTTTTCACTTTTATTCATTTTATTTGATCAATTGACATCATTAATACAGCAGGCCAAATGTCATGTGGAATATCCAAGTGCTTGAAGTCCCTTGGGACTATGTTATGACAAAGATCAAGGGAATTAACTTTTGTGAAAGATGATAAACGTGTATTTTATCCATCCATCTCATTTCTGGTTCCCATACCCTACAGACATAAAAGTATGCATTTACCAATTATTGCTGTAAATTTGAAACTATGATAATCTGTCCTAGTTAAGATCCTTATGGCACCACAGTTGTATATAGGCTTCTAATTGGTCAAGTTTGAAGTAGTCTACTATATCATCCTGAATTCATCTTGATTGTGTAGAGGTCAGACTGATAAGTGAAATGGATATATAATAGTGGACATTATTCTCGCTTCCTTTAGATTGTTTCAAGGTGATACTAAATCTCTGTCATTCTTCCTGGGATGGATGGTTTCTTGATTCTTTATTTTGGAAAAAGAGGGGTGTTGGCAGTTTTAACAGCTTCTACTTTGAATTCCCCACGTATAACAAACAGCTCTTGCACCGCCCAGACCAAGAAACCAGTGTTATCTGTGATGTGCTTTATAACTATACTCAGAAACCCAAAAAATGGTACCCAGTTTAGTCTGTGGACCCAGCTGAACCACTATAAGCTGGGTCTGGGTCAGGATGCTACAGCTGATCCTCAGTATTCACGTCTGTGAATTGAACCAATCATAGATGAAAAATATTCATGAAAAAATGGATGCTTGCATCTCTTCTGAACATGTGCAAACCTTTTCTTGTCATTATTACCTAAGCAATACTGTACAACAGCTACTTACATATAAAGTATTTGTTATTACAAATAATCTAGAGATGATTTAATATATGCATAGTCTGTGTGTAAGTTTTATACAAATAGTATATAATTTTATATAGAGAATTTGAGGATCCATAAATTTTTGCATCCCTTGGAGGCCCTGGAAGCAATCCTCCATGGATCTGAGTGATGACTGTCTTTACTACCTGCCCCCACATAAACACTTACCCTAAGTAGAGGTTCATGATGATGCTTTAGGCCCCTGGGTATCAATGTCAACTTTGAACCTCTGTTCCAAATTCCCTAAAATGTTTCAGAATACCTCTTTTTTTCCGGAAAATGGTAACTTGAATAAATTTATACATGTCTCTTTGAAAAAGGAGTTAGAGAATATTTCCTATATGTATTTGCTGTGGCATTACTGAGTCCTGAGTCATGAGGACCCAGATTTTCTTCCAGTCAGTGGATTAGGTCTTTGAGAACAAGTTGAGGTGCCAAAACTGCATAAGGTATCGTGATTTATATTTACAAATGGCAAAGCTATTTTCAGTCTCTTGGACATTCAATCTCATATAAAGCAATATTCCCATTAGCTACCTCTCTATTGTTTGTCTCTGTAGCTTTGTGTCAGTTCCTTCAACCATCATGACAACTTCCACTGGATGCTCTAAAAGACATGCATAAGAATGTTCATAAGAGTCTTGTGCATCATATTCTGAAACTAAAATAATCCAAATATATATTTAGGGCAAATAGTTAAGTAAATTATGGTGTATTAACAAAATGTACCACCAATGGTAAATGAACTACAACTATAGAAAATCAGATGAATGAATCCCACAAACATAATATAGATTGAAAGAGATTGGACCCAAAACAACACCTATTTTATAGTTTTATTTATACAAAATTTATGTATATTTATAAAAATTATAAATATTTCAATAATCAGACAGAACTAATTCTGGCATTAATAAATACATGAGTAGTTAATCCATAAGGGAAAGTAAAGGATTATTTACCAGAGAATCCAGCATACTGTATACCTTTACCAGGAGAGATGGAAAGGGATGAGAAGTGATAGGAAGTGGCTCCGGGTTCTAACAATTTTCTACTTTCTTGACCTATTATAGTGCTAACACGGATGTTGATGTTTCCCTATTATAAATCATGGGACCATACAAACACATTTGGTGCATTTTCTTTGAAGGTTTCCCAGTAAGAAAGGTAAATATGTATTCATAATTAAGTTAAAGGAATATCACTCCTGCCATTTTCAAGTAAAGATGCTTGTGTTCAATTTTCAAATTCCATTTTCTATTAAAAAGGCTTAGTCACTTTGAAAACTGCTTGACATCAGCAATTGGGTATATGCAAAGCTTATTTTAAAATCTTAGATCACAATATACATGTGGGGGCACACAATAACATGCTTTCTGTGTAGAGATGCTCCTTAACTTACAATGAAGTTACAGCCTTATAAGCTCATCATATAATGAAGAGATCATAAGTTCAAAAAAATTTAAATACATCTAACCTACCAAATGTCATAGCTTTGACTAGCCAACTTAATCATGCTCAGAATACATATAGTGGCCTGCAGTTGAGCAAAGTCATCTAACACAAAGCTTCCTTTTTATAAGGCATTGAATATCTTATGTAGTTTATTGAATTATGAACTGAGAAACAATGATTGTGTGGGCAAAGTGTGGTTTCTACTGAATGCATATTGCTTTTGCACCACCATAAAGTTGAAAAATTGTTAAATTAACTACTATAAGCTGGACATCATCTGTGTTTTTAAACCAATTTCTGGGCGTAAAAATTGAATTGTTACTTGTTACAGCCTTACATCTTTCTCTGCAATTTCAGTTTTTAAAAAGATGAAACACTGGTTTGATAACTGATTTTCTTATGGAAAAGAGATATTAAGAAATATCTGGTGCTTTTAAAAAGAGAGTATTTTCCTCTTGTTATTTACAGCTTTATTTCAGACTATAAATTGTTATAAGGTGCATAAAAATGGAAATTTAAAATTTTTGTTTTGCTTTCTGCCCTTCATGCAGTGTGAAAGAAGAAAACCTGTGGTGGTGGTGACAAAGGTCAATGCTAAATGTGATAAAGGCAATGGGTTCAGAGTCAAGGCAGTCATGGCTAAGGGTGCCAGAGGAATCCATTCTGATGCCTACTCTTTCTGATAACCTCCCTTTTTCAACTTTTAGCTCAAGGGTTTATATACAATTTTTAAAATTAAATAGTAAACCCATCTTCTATTTTAGAATGGCAAATGAATAACTGAGAGGGAATCAGAAGAGAATAAGATGAATAACCCAATTGTTTTGCTTAGTGCCAGGCAACCTGGGGAGCTACAATTTGTTACAGTTTGCTCAAGCCTTCCAGATGCCAGCCCCCCTGGTGTCTGGAGAACAGCAGGAAAAGTGTCTTTTCTTACTACTGTTCAAAGAGGTGACTTCAAACTCAACTCTGAATTTTGGTCAAATGAGGAACTCTAAAAATTCCCAGTGTTTGGGCTGTGCCCCATAATACCAAGGCACATATAAGCTTTAAAATGCCATTGGTAATGCCAATAGGCATTTATGTTTCAGATCTATTAGACATCTCAGAGGAAGAATTTTATGACTGATTGAAAGGAAAAGAAAAGTGACAAGTGAAAAGTAGTTGCTGTTCCATGAGCAATGAAAGAATATCAACATACAGGATATGCATAATGATGTTCTAGATAAAAGTTGAAGTAAGCTTGTACAAACAGCATAGAAACTTGATCCAGAGACTCATTTGCATGGATATATAGGTTTGTGAATCATTGAAATTAATCAATGCATTCATTCATAGATTAGACTTCTGAGATATAACACTTGCTAGATTAGTAGATGTCTTAGCATTGTTGATGTGTATGGTAAAGGTGTATTTAACTTCTAATCTAACATATTTTTGAAAAAAACACATAAAATATTTTCTATGTCTTAAATATTTGAACTTTCAAAGCTTCCACATTCAGAATTGGCAGGCAAAGTTAATACTTATATTTTCAAAATCCATATGGCTTTCTTGAAGCCAAGTATGGAATTAACTCCACCTGAGTCACCTGAACTGAGTGAGAGAGGGTAGTTCCTATGAAAACTACTATTAGAATGGATGGATGGATGGATGGATGGATGGATGGATGGATGGATGGATGCTGATCTGGCCTAGTAAAACAGATCCCACTTTCTTCTTTCCCTTCCTCCCTCTGTCTCTTCCTCCCTCTCTTCTTCCTTCCCTCCCTCCCTCCCTCCCTCCCTCCCTCCCTTCCTTCCTTCCTTCCTTCCTTCCTTCCTTCTTTCTCCCTTCTTTTCTTCCTTCCTTCCTTGCATTCTTACAACTATTTGTGAAATGATTAATAGCTGGCCTGTTCTAAATGCTAGAATATATATTAATGAGCAAACACAGTCCATGACTAGAAGGAGATGAAGCTAGTGGCAAGATAATTGAAAAGGAGTATGACAAGTGACTATAGAGGCAATTATAGGGCACAATCCAAGTAATTAAGAAGAGGATTCAGATATCTGTATACGATGTTTGAGTGGATTTTCTGGAAAGGTAAGATTTGAAACATTTCATGAGATGTGAGTAGGAGTTAGCCAAGTGAAAAAATGTAAATAAGTCTTTACCAAACTATGTACTAGAACATTTAAGGTGTGATTAGGAGAATAAGGCAGTTAGGTAAATACCTATCAATTTGTTATGGTTTCTTATCTGTAGATAAATGATAGGAGAAGCTAGGAAGTCATTACCAGGTCATATGTGAGATCTGAGAAGTAGTTTGGGTCTTATGGTAATGACTAACACAAGATTTTGGTGAGGTAAGAAGAAATGAGTGTTGGAGAGGGAACAAGAAGAAAAAATAGAAAGTTCAGCAAACTAGTCAAAGAATACTAATGAGACTTTGGAAGTCATATAAAGTTCTGCACAAGGGTCACAACAGTGGAGATGAGAAAAGAGAATAAACTTGAGACATGAGATGCGGAGACCACAGAAGTTGAAAGAAAACAGGAAAGAATAGTGAAGAGGCCACGAGTATGGCTAGAGTTGAGAAAAAAAAGAAGTAAAATTTTAGTTGAGCAGAGAGTTAGAACATTGTGACTAAAAGGTGTGTATTGAATTAAATTCCAGTTTAATGGAATACTAAGTATAAAAGAGGAAGGTTGCAGTGAGCTGAGGCGCTAATGGGAAATGAGGAGTAGAGATTTTCAAATCAGGATCATGAAGGTAAGAAGAGATACACAAGGTCTGACAAGTAAGTTTGCACATTCATCCTAGAAAAAGTGCTGCATACTTCATTGCTGAATATCATTATAGTCACCTTTGAAGTGCTCCCTGTGGCCATCTGGTGACTGTAGTGATTGATATCCAGCAATGAAGTATGCAGCACTTTTTCTAGGATGAGCTTATGCACTTAATTGTCAGACCTTGCATGATGACAGCCCTAATGGCCCTTCCAGAAAAAGAGTTCCAAAATTGCTCTGAAGAGTGGACTAGTTGCTGGTGTCAGTGCATAGCTTCCCAACAGGAGTACCTCAAAGGTGACCAGTGGTATTTAGCAACAAGGTATGGAGTATTGTTCTAGGGTGAGTTTGGGAACTTAATTGTTCAAACTCATAATACAATAGCTGAGCATAGGAGTGAGGTGACTCCTAATTTTTTGTAAGATGGAAGAAATTATAGCATGTAAAAACACCTAGGGGAAAGAGCCCTGTGCTGAGAGAGATTAAAAGACCCATAAGCCGTATGTAGAGCAACACTGAAGAGATTAGTTTTGATTTTAAGCACTCTCTCAATTTGCACACTTTTTCTCCCTCACTTCTCCTCATTGTACTATAAGCCACAGCCTTCTAGCTAAGAAAGAAATTTCCCGCACGGTTTCAGGAACATGCTATAAATAACAGCTATTAGTTCTTAATTTTGTTCTTTAGCCACTGCACCAACTTTTGGATCAGAAGGGAAATATGTGTAATAAGGCATCATGTTGGGGTGTGTGTGTGTTTCTTTTTAATTGTTCTTTTTATTTTTTTAAACAAACTTCTGTACTCCAGAATAAGGAGAAATGGCTTAATAAACCTATGGCCCCCTATTCCTAAGGTAACTGGTAGGATATTAACGGAATCTGACAGTGGCATTACTGGCATAAGGTTCCTCACCCACCATAACTTAGTAAAGCAGGTTGTAAGTGTCCTTTCTCATAATAGTCACAGCAGCAAAAGCAAATGTAAGTAACACCAGGGAAATGGAGCCACATATGGTGTGTGATTTGATTTTTCTTTAATTTCTTTATGAGAAAAGTAATTTGATAGCAACTGGTGCTATGAAGGTGCAGATGGTGAGTTTCAGGCAGATCTTATTACCTGTAGCGACAGTGTCCAGCTTGCCTGTGACAGCTGTGATTGGCCTCCTCTGGCCTCTTTGGAGCTGGGGTAAAAACATTGCCTCTGAATCCTTGGTGTTTTTGTAGGAAGAAGGGACTGGTGCATTTTTTATTTATTACTTGTGACAGGAAATGGAGAGAGGAAGCGCTGGCTTCAATCAGGAGAGAGAGCAATTCTGGAAGAAAGTCTTATCTCCCAGGAGAACCAGTAACCATAAAGGTGTGTATTATTCAAAGATCATTTTGTAGTTGTGTCAAACATTTGGCAGGAGTCAAGTGATAAAATTCTTTTAATTGGTCAGTTAAATGTCCACACCAGCTGCAGTTATTTCAAATGGTTCTGTGAATATAAAGCAACTCCGTGAACACATGGCACCTCTAAAGCCTGCTTTCCCCCAAAGCCTTCTTTTCCTGGCATGGGGACTTAATTAAAATGGAACAAGCTGACCGTTTTATTGCCCTTTAAGGCTGGCCTTTGCTATCAGATCTGAGAGTTCTGACAGCTTTTCATGGATGATGCTGGCTCTCAAATAAGGTCTCTACAAGTCAGAATGGACTTACATTAATATATTTTTTTTACCCTTGATTCACACCTCACTTTGTAAAAACCGAAACAAGTCATTTTTATGCCAATATAAAAGGTTAAATTTCATTTTCAGCCTCCCTTCTCCCTTGGATTCTAGAGAAGAGAACATGAAAAGTACAGGTTTATGAAAGAGAGATTATTCTCTTTCAGTTTTTGTCGGGTTGGAGGGAAGGCCTCAGTGATCATTTTCAATAAAACTCAAAATTTGGCATTTGAATCCCAAGAGTTAGTGTACATTTTTGTGGGAACACCTTTGTACTGTCACATCAGAGACTTGGCTACAACTTTTTCTCTTTCAAAGTTAAAAGCTTCTGTTGTCCAAAGTCTTTTCTTGAATTGTACATATGAATTTTAAAGTATAAAATGTAGACCACTAAATAATGACTTTTCTCATTTTAATTTTCTGGATTCAGTTTGATGTTTAATTTCATTAATATCTGCTTGATATTTAATAAAGGATTCAGTAAGTACATGGCATTCTTTTAAGCTCCCATCCTGGTGAATGTAGAAATATTGACCTATTTACCAACTGCTAGGTAAGGAGATCCTAGCAGAAGACAAAAATAAATAAGTCATTTATTGAAATGAAGCTTTCTCCCAGCAGAATGTCTTGGTTTAGTAGTCTAGCACTATTAGTAGAAGTCTGGGAGGGGAATGTTTAAGCCAATGAAAGAAAATGAAATCTAAAAACTAGGAATCTTTTCATAACATACTGATATAGTGAGGCATAATTCCAATTCCATTTAGTTTACTTCAATTAATAAAGTTATTCATTATCTATTGTGTGGTCAATAGTAACTGCATTAGGTACTGTGAATCTGACTGTTAGCATATATGTCCAGCTGAGACAGATGCCAAATCCACCATTTGGGAAGGGTAATTTAATTCATTAAAGCCCAAATTTATTTTTATTTATTTATTTATTTATTTATTTATTTATTTATTTATTTATTTATTTTTGTAGTTTCTGGCCGGGGCTGGGTTTGAACCTGCCACTTCCGGCATATGGAACTGGTGCCCTACTTCTTTGAGCCACAGGCGCCGTCCTAAATATTTAGTTATTTTTTATTCTAGTTTACTAGATAAC
>CAUYRH010029514.1:0-56406 GCA_963574655.1 Perodicticus potto
ACCTGGCATTCTCCTCTAACCTCAGAACATTTGACGTTTTGCTTCTTTATCTGATCTTCAGAACCAAATTCTTTTTTATTTATTTATTTATTTATTTTTATTGTTGGGGATTCATTGAGAGCACAAGAAACCATGTTACAATGGTTGCATTTGTTGGGTAAAGTCCCTCTTACAATCGTGTTTTGCTCCCAAAAGGTGTGGCACACACCAAGGCCCCAAGACCCCACCCCCCTCGCTCCTTCCCTCTCTCTGCTCTTCCTTTCCCCACCCCTCCCTCATTCTTTCTCTCTCTGCTCTCCCCTTCCCTCACCCCCACCATGTCAATAATTGACAATAGACATTTATTATCTTATAATTTTGGTGGTCAGAAGTCTGAAATGAGTCTTACAGGGCTAACCTGAAGGTCTCTGCAGGGCTGGTTTATCTTGGTGGCTCTAGAGGGGAATCTGCATTTTGTCTCTTCCAGCTTCTAAAGGCTACCAAAACCCCTTGGCTTGTGGGCAGATTAATCTCATTGTTTTTTTCCCTATCTATAGTCAGATTTTCCTCTGCCTCTTTTTTATAAGGGCACTTGTTATATTTATGAGCCATCCCACTGATCCAGAATAATCTCTGTGTCTCAAGATCCTTAACTTAATGTCATCTATAAAGCCCCTTTTGCCATTTAAGTTAACATCCCAGGTTCCAGGAATGAGGACCTAGATATCTTTGGGGGGCTGGGGGGATTATTCATCCTAGCACAGGCAGTTTCTTATGGACTAAACATGTTATCAGACTAAACATGCAAAGACTGTACAAACCAGCAGTTAGACTCCTGGGTATTTATCTCAGATAGATGGAAACAGGTTCACACAAACACCTGTACATGAATGCTTACAGCAGCTTTATTCATAGTAGCTGTAAACTGGGAACATCCTTGATGTCCTTCAATGAGGGAATGTTTAAACGAGCTTTTGGTATATCCATACCGTGGAAAACTACTCAGTAATTAAAAGGAATAAACTATTTATACATGGAACAATTTAGATGACTCACCAGAAAAAAAATACTGACTGTAAAAAGGCAAACTTAAAAGTTTATATTATGTATACTGTTATTCCTTGTATACAGCTTTCTTGAAATGATAAAATTATAGCAAGGGAGAACAGATTAGTGGTTGCCAGAGAATAAGTATGGGGAAGCTGGGGTGAAGGGGGTGTGACTCTAAAAGACCTTGTGGTGATGGGACAGCTCAGCATCTTGACTGAGCTGTCACATCCTAGTTGTGGTACTGTAAAGCAGCTCTGTGCATTACCACCACGGGGATAAACTGGGTAAAGGGCACATGGGATTTCTCTATATTATTTCTTACAACTTCAGTCTACAATTATCTCAAAATTTAAAGTTTAGATAGGAAAGTCTGTGTGTATGTGTACATGTATGTCTATGTAGGGCCATAGGAACACGGAGCTAGATGGAGAAGCATTCTGTATTAGATATTTATTGCTGCATTGTAAATACTCTAACATTTAGTGGCTTAAAATATTTATTGTCTCTCTCAGTTTCTGTAGCTCAGGAACTAAGGCGTGGCTTGGTGGGCAGTTTCAGTTCAGGGTCTTCCCTGAAGTTGTTAGATGTCAGCTGGGACTGCTGTCCTGTGAAGGCTTGGCTGGGGCTTGCACTGTAGGTCAATGCCTTCCCAGGGCTGGCAGGTGGTGAGGCTGGCAAGGGCTCGCTGTATGCAGGAGGTCTCAGTTCTCGTCTACATGGGCCTTTCCCCAGGGCTGCTTGAGTGTCATGGCATGGTGGATGGCTTCCTTCAGCATGAGCAGTGATCAAGGCAGTCATATCTTGCATGGCCTAGCCTTGGGAGTCATGTGCTATCAGATCACATGGGTCTGCCCCATTCAGTGGCGGAGAGGTCTCCACAGGAGGATGAATACCTGGGGGCCTGGGAAACATAAATGTTGTGCATTGAGTATAGATGCATGGGTTTTAGGCTGGAAAGAACTATACACAAACCCTGGCTGAGCAAAACAATCAACCCTATTGTTGAGAAAAAGGATATTTAAAAGTTTAATTGAAACAATTTTCCTTCACAAAAAGGCAGATGGGGTGGCGTGAATTTCTTGTGGTAGAGGCAGTTATTACAGATAAACCCTCAGATGCCAAGTCAAGTTACCCAGAGCTGGGTTGGCAATCAGTGTAGACTTCAGGGGAAGAACCTAGGGGATGGGCAGTGCTTGTGAAGGTGGCCAGGTGGAGAGTCAGCTAGATGATGACGTGGAAACCAGGTGTGGTGTAAGGTCTAGCTAAGGTCAGAGTCAGCAGCTAGTATTGCTTCTCCAGGAGGGTTACGTAGGTGGCCCTGTTGGGTTCACTGGCACCCAAGAACAAGCTCAGTGTATTGGCTGGTGGCAGGCAAGACTGCGCCAACATTCCTGTAGGGCATGGAGCTGTAAGGAGTGCTGTTAGGTGTGGGCGGGAAAAGAATAAGGGAGTGGGGACCCCCATAACAAGCACTCTGGTCCAGGCTTCAGAGCCAGCTGGCCTTCTTGGCACAGGGTAGAACATAAGCCAGGCATTCAGATACAGTGCAATCTAGTGAAACAGAAGCTGGTATTGAGACTGGGGTCCACAGAAAGATGAAGAACACTGGCTCCCTTGGACAAGATACAGCTCTGAGATTCCGGCTGGTGCACCAGCTTCTGCGGCACAGAGAGGAGATAACAGCCATCCCGGACTATCTTGCCCAAAATCTTTTCTAGGGAGAGGTGAAGGAAACCGATGCTCAAGGGGAAAGAATAAATTTTCTTTCTTTTTTCTTTTTATAGTCATGTCAGACAGCTAAGGTGCTGATGTCCTAACAAGCTTTGAGGGAGGCACCTCTCACACATTAGCATGAAAACCTAATCATCACACGTATGAACCACGAAAGTATCTAACTTTTCTAGGACTAAGCAGCCAGTTTAGTGTCACAGTGAGGATGAGAATGGTAAATGGAAATGCACTATAAAAGACGTCTGCTTAGCTTAGCTCCCCTCCCCCATTAGCTAGAGTGTGGCTTTAGCCGTAATACCAATATGTATTTTTGGAATATTTCTTTGCTGTTTTCCTTTGATTTTGAATAGCAGATGTGGTCCATTGCATTGCTGTGATTTTCAGATGAAATCAAGCACAGTGGTTTACTTTTAACCAAACTCCAGTCACACTTCCTCTCTCTGACTCAGCTTCCTCATCGTCAATGAGACAGATGACACATGCCATCGCTAACATTTACAAAGGCACCCTAGGTCTTCTGACGAATGTCTAGATGGCATTTACATTAGTATAATTTTTCTCTCTGAGATGAAAGATTTACAAGCCAGTTGTCACACTAGCTGAGGAAATTCAGATATAGGATTAGGTGGTAGCCATATGGCTAATTTCTTCCCTCAGGTAAGTGTATGGAAGTTGAAAGAAGTCTGGCAGAGGAGGTAGGAAGACTGAAAGTGGGTCGGCATCCCTTTCCATGCCCACGACTGACCTGGGGCACCCACTCCTCTCGCGCCCGTTGTACCTGGTCACACTGACACCATATGGCTCAGAAGGAGTTGGGCTTTCCCCTTACCAGCAGATCCTGGGACCCTGCACACCTGGGCAGCCTTCCCTAATTTTAAATTTTCTGCTTTCCTGGGATCATGTCCATCATGTGGAGATGCGCCTGAGGCTCAGGTCCTCCTGTGAAAAGGGAGTAACAGTGGCACTGTCTTTATGGGGCCATGATGAGGAAGGAAGGGAACATCTGTGGAAGGCTTAGCAGAGCACCTGGAGGGCGGCAAAGGCTCACTGAGCCTTTACCTGTCTGAGCCATCCCAGGCCCTACTGTGAAATCCAGGACTTGAGTCACCAAGCCCTAAATAAATGATCTTTCATTCTGTTTTTTTTCGTACAACATGCATGGTAGACTATGAAACCTTAAATGTTCAGCCCAGTGAGGCCATATGTAAGTATGTCCACACACATCACCAAAAGCTCATGAGTCAGGGCCAACCTCTGCCTGGACCATGACTTTAACCACATGTCAGCTCAGCCTTCTAACTCACATTAAATTCATTTCACTGGAGGTGATGTCATAGCTCCATTCTAGAAGCCACTGAGGTGAACAAGAGGTTGAAGTTCGCTGGGATGAAAGCAGGAAGTAGCTCAGGCCTCTCCCTGCCCCCGAATGTGAGTTCTCAGCTTCATACTCCTGCGAATGATTGTTGAGGCCACAACAGTGATAACATAAGCCTGTCACAGATGGCAAATGATAAGGCAATAACCAGGGAAGAGATTTGAAATCCTCTGGGTGGAAGCAGTGTGGACAATGGGGTGGGTGTGTTTGTGGGGATGCAGCCTCCCATCTTCCTGTTGTAGTTGACAGTGCTGACAACGAGCTCCCAGGGGTCCCTGTATATAAATAGGGCTTCAGGCAGCATTTCTCATAATAACAAATTATTCTGGGGGAATCAATTGTAAATAATTTTTTTTGATACTTGCTTGTATTTTCCCAAATTTTCTTCAACGTGCATACGTTATATATCAGAAAAAGATGAGCATGAAAAATAAACCAATTTCAAGGGCTCTCTTAAAATAAATGATATTTCATTCTTTTTTATTTCATACAACATGCATGGTAGACTATGAAACCATACATATTTAGCTTGATGAGCACATATGTAAGTATGTCCACACACATCACACCATGCAAACACCGCTGACTAAGATCTAAAGCAAATTCCCAGCTTTGACCCCTCGTTCTTTTGTGTTTCAGCCAGTTAGTGCTCTTCCAGGGATATCCACTATGCTGACTTCTGCCATCACTGATTAGTGTATGGTAATGCTCTTTTAAATGAAAAAATACTGATAATATTGGTCAAATCAGTACTATTAAGAATGGCCCATTCCTCTAGTATGGATTGTAACTTTTGAATAAATCCAAGGCTATTATTTAGAGAAAATTTTAGAAATGCACAACTTTGATAATACAAAATCTTGTATAAAATAGATTAGACAAATTAATTGATGAAAAATAGTTTTCCTCTTCTCAAATGGATATAAAACTCACAAGAAATAATCTTAACGTTAGCATCACAAATCAAATCATTTTAGAACCTCAAATTATTTCAGTAGCAGTATCAAATGGATGTGTCATGCTATATAGGCTGGACAGTGGGTAGTGGTTAACTTTAATTGATTTTCTTTTAACTTCTTACTCACCACTATAATATGGAGGAAGGTTGGCTTTAAAGAATTGTGAGACAGTATCTAGAACATTTGCATTTGTGGTGGACTTGAGGGTGTCCATGGTGAGCCCACTAAAAAAGTCAAGGCTCAACTAACTTTAGCCATGCTGAGAATATTTTGGAACAGAATTCTGCTTGAATTTAAAATTGTTACGCATTCTTTAAATTGATTTTATTTGACCTCTATTTTGTAAAGCAGGTGGAATGCTGACATGTTCTCAGGTCAACTGGGCACTAATGAGGAGAAGAAGATCAGTCCATGGTAGTCAGGTGAAAGAGATGAAGTTCAGGGCTGTGGGTTCTTTTGTGTTTGTTGATGATGGTTCACCAGGCCAGAGTTAACACTTAGGCAGGGGCTTGATTATAGTGCTCTTTTACACCTCATATCTTCAACCCTAATTTCCCAGAGAGTAATTCATTACACATGGCCACCTTCCCTGATAGAATCCGAAGCCAATTAAGTCACTAGGTGTTGGCTCTACTAGCAATATAGTCCTAGAAAGAATCGTCAAACATTATTGCAAACCCAGAAGTCTGTGTACAACCTTAAAGAAAATAAAAACTTTTAGTCAATAATCTTTAGCTTTGCTTTATGAAGGCAATATATGCTAAGTGAAGAACGAGTAGGAAGGAAAGCATAAAGAAGAATGTTAAAATCACCTGTAATCACAACTCTTCAAGATGACTTCTATTAAAATCCTCATGATTTAATTTAGCTCTTTATGCAAATTGGAGATCAGGCTCAGTGAGTTCCCAAATCATTCAATATTATTTTTCAAGACATAGTTTTGAAATATTACACCTTAGAATATATAAAGAGCTTTTACCACTCAATAATAAAAAGAAAGAAGAATTTAAAAATAGGCAAAAATTTTGCCTTAGTCTGTTTGTGTTACCTTAACAAAAATTTCTTAAACTAGGTAATTTATAAACAATAGAGGTTTGTTGCTTACAGTTCTGGAGCTGGGAATTCAGAGCCAGACATTGCCGATTCAATGTGTGATGAGGAATTTCTGCTTCCTAGATGGCTTCTTCTCATGGCATCCTTAAATGGCAGAAGGGTAGCCACTTCCATCTCTTTTATAAGGTCACTAATCCCATTTGTGGGGTCAGAGCCCTCATGACTTAATTACTGCCCCAAAGGCCCCATCTCTTAATATTATCACATTAGGTATTAGGTCTCAATATATGAATTTTGGGGAGACACCAACACTCAGGCCATAGCAAGATTTGAATATTTGAACAGATATTTCGAAATATTTGAAACTCTGTGGATGGACAGTAATGGCATGAATAGATTTACTCAGTAAGGAAATGGTAGTCAAAACCACAGTGAAATACTACTTCCTACCCTTTCGCTATAATAACAAAGGTAGATGATAATAAGTATTGGCAAGGAGATGGAAAAGGGGAGACGTTCATACATGGTTGGTGGGAATGTAAAATTGTGCAGCTTCTTTGGAAACAGTTCGGTGGTTCCTCAAGACATTAAACACAGACTTATCATAGGACCCAGCAATTTCACTCCTAGGTATATATCTAAGAGAATTGAAATATATATTTACACAAAAAATTTGTATGCAGATGTTCACAGCAGCATTATTTATAACAGTCTCTAAGTGAAAATAACACAAATGGGCATCAACTGCTGAATGAACAGACAGAATGTGGTGCGTCTCTATGATCCTCAGCTATGCAAAGGAAGGACCGACCACACGACAACGTGGATGAACCCTGAAAACATTGTGCTCACGAACGAAACCAGACTCAAAAGGGCACATATTGTATAATTGGCAAGTCTATAGACCTGAGCCTGGGGTGTGGAGAAGACAGAGAGTGACTGATAATAGGTATAGGATTCCTTCTCCTTCTCCTTCCCCTCCCCTCCTGCCCCCTCCTCCCCCACTTCAGTTAGAGTGAATCGTACACTTTAAAAAGCTGATTTTATGGTGTGTGCATTATACCTTGGTAGAAAATAGTTGTAAAAATCAAGTCATATTAAATAAAATGAATCAGGGTAAGTGGGGACTTGACTTCATCAAGGGTCTGAGGTCTGGAGGTAAGTAATAATTATTTCGATGAAAAGTTGAGGAAAAAATATTCTAGATAACAAGATCATAGTGTGAAAAGGTCTTGGGAAGAGAGGTGTGTTGAGGAGAACATGCATTTTCTTCTTGTACCTCTCATTATTTCCCTAGATTAGGTGAAAGAGAATGGGCATTCAAATTTAAAGAAAGTGTCATTTCTGAAGCAAAAGTGTTCATTGTAAAAATTGTGATATTCAGATAAGTAACAAAATGAAAAGAAACCATCTGTAATCACACCTTGCAGAGCTGGCAAAGGAGAAGAAAGAAGCTCTCATATACTATGAGTGAGCAGATGTATAAATTGGTACAAGTTTTATGAAAAGCAAATTGGAAATCCTTATCGCAGCCGTGTGCTGTGTTGAATAGTCAATGTCCAGAACACAGTATGTATAACTTGCTTTGATTATGAACAGAGAGCAGTGCTACTTGTCTAAAAATCCACGCCCTGTCACGTAATCTTCACCCATAACCCATTCTACACGTGAAACAGATTCCACAAAATTGAGTGACTTGTGGAAGGTTCACACAGATAGTCAGCCGTGAAGCAAGTCTTTAACTTGGGATTGTTTGACCTCAAGGTTCATCCTTGTCATATTAAAAAGCAGAATGTAAAAAGATAAACTTTGCCATTTGCCAACCCAGGTAAAGTGACACATGTCTTTCATGGAACTGTGGTCTCATGCTTTTAAAAGAACAGAAGACAGAATGAAATTTAAAGTCAGTGACTTTTTCATGTTCTCCTTTCTATCTAAGTGGTTGGCACATAGAAGCATGAAATGAATGTTGAGCTGCACGACTATTGGTAAACGTGGTTGAAAGTGCATGTACCAGTTAATACTTAGGTGTAGAGATTGGGTAATTAGCTCATAAAGTACATTTCATCTTCACTTTATAATTAATCAATGGGAAACTCTAAGCATGTGATTCAATTTGGAAAATATCAACTTACTGATCTTTTAGGAAATATATCTATACTCCAGATGAATGTTTTCTGTGTCCTTCTCAGAATACTACTCCAGACAGGGAAAAACGGGCACCTAGGTAAAGAGAGAAAATGTTGAAATTGATAGCAATAGTGCTATTGTACTTGTTTTATCTACATTTTTTTTTTCATTTTATAATTTTTTTTTTTGTAGAGACAGAGTCTCACTTTATCACCCTTGGTAGAGTGCCATGGCGTCACACAGCTCACAGCAACCTCCAAATCCTGGGCTTAGGCGATTCTCTTGCCTCAGCCTCCCGAGTAGCTGGGACCACAGGCATCCGCCACAATGCCCAGCTATTTTTTTGTTGCAGTTCAGCCGGGGCTGGGTTTGAACCTGCCACCCTTAATTGTGGCGTCACACAGCTCACAGCAACCTCCAACTCCTGGGCTTAGGCAATTCTCTTGCCTCAGCCTCCTGAGTAGCTGAGACCACAGGCGCCCGCCACAACGCCCTGCAGTTCAGCAGGGGCTGGGTTTGAACCCGCCACCCTTAATTACAGACTTACAGGAAGTTATAAATAGAATGCACTTTGCACCCCTTTCCTCCTCTACTGAAATCAGCCCCTACTTCTCCCTCATTGCTCTTGAGCTGCAGTGTACAAGTTCTCAGACATTCGCTTGGATTCATGCAGCTGAGGGCAAGGCCTACTTATTTAACAGCGACATACCTAAATTCCAGAATATTTTCAGAGAAACCCAGAGAACGTTCAAGTACGTTACAAATAGCAAACCAATACAAATTGGTGCTAATAAGTAAAATAAAATGTTAATGAAAAAATTATGATTCATGAGATTCCTGCATTTTCAAATGAAGTTTTATCAGCTTTCTAGTCCTAATTGCTGGAGACCTGTCAAAAGCGTGTTTAGCTTTGTGAGCCGTTGGTGAATACATTCAACAAACATTAGTTTTGCACCCATTGCACATGAGGCCTTGGGAGTGCACAGAGGAACAAAGGCACAGCCTGCTGATTCTGAGTGACAGAATGTGTGCGTGGGTCCTGGAGCCTGTGCTGGGTGTCTGGGCATGGACTTGACATTTTGGAGGCAAGCTGGGTGTCAGGGTATCGAGGAGGAGGGAGCAAGGGCAGCACCAGACAGCCCTGGTAAAGGTTTACACTTTCTCTATTTTGAGTTTTGGCACCACAGCTTTCCCTTATTCCCTGTGCCATGCTTTGTTACGATAAAAGGAGGAAAAGGTGAGCTGGTGAAGCTGTCAATGTTACTAGAACATGGAGAATTCTCTCGGGAGAGAAGGAAGGTTTTTCTCGTAGGGTAAGGAGGGGTTTCTTGGTAACATGATATTTGGTGTGCAATGGTAAGGATTTGGGTCTGAGAAATGGAGAAGGGGAAGGGGGCAGGGAAAGAAGGGCAGAAGCGATTCCAGGCAGGAGGAACTGCATATGCAGACACAGGATGTGGGAAGCGACAGGATGGCTGTGAAAAATTGGGTTTGGCAGGAGCGTGGGCGGGGAGTTGGCTCAAAACGCACAAGGTAGGGGTGGCCAGGCTGATTGATAATGCATTTATTACCTACCTTCCTGACCAGAAGGAAGCCTCGGTGAGTATAGGAGGCCACTTCTCTTGTTCACTGAGTCCTACTCAGTGCCCAGATGAGTATCTGACACAGATTGGGGCTTGGCCAAGCAACATTTGCTGAACGAATAATGCGCGGTTAAAGATTCTTCTTTGCCAGTTACAGAGAGAAGCTGTCCTGTGCAGCTGAGGTTCTTCCATTCTCATTTCTGTGTGATATTCTGTCTCATGAATATAGCACAATGTATCTGTTACATTGTGGATGAGTATTTCCTCTTTATTTTCCAGTTCCAGGCTATTGTGAATACTGCTACTATGAATATTTTTGTACATTTCTCTTGGTGGCTATTGGGTTCATTTCACTCAGAGAGGAATTGCTGGGTCATAGGGCAGGCACATATTTAGCTTTGTGGGAAAACACCAAGCAGTTTTCCCAAGTGTTTACCCGCAATTTACACTCTGGCCAGCAGTGGATAGACTCCTAGTTTCTCCCCATGCTCCCTTGCACTTGATATTCTGAGGGGTGCATAGAGTGTGGGATATGGTTGTATTTTTTTGTTGTTGTTGCTGTTGTTTGTTTGTTTTTGAGACAGAGTCTCACTTTGTCACCCTCAATAGGTGCCGGGGCATCATAGCTCACAGCAACCTCAAATTCTTGGGTTCAAGTGATTCTCTTGCTTCAGCCTCTTGAGTAGCTGGGACCACAGGTGCCTTGCACAACGCCTAGTATTTTTAGAGATGGGGTCTCACTCTTCCTCTGACTGGTCTTGAATTCCTGAGCTAAAGCAATCTACCTGCCTCGGCCTCCCAGAGTACTGGGATTACAGGTGTGAGCCACCATGCCCAGCCTGTGATACGGTTTAGAGATGCATCTGCCTGATGACTGATGAAGTTGATCACATTTCATTTGCATTTTTGCCACTTCAAATGACCTTAAATTTTAATGCGCAAATTTAAACTAGTATCTTTTCAATATTAGTTCTGACTTTTGAAGTTAATCAGGATTCCAGCTAAAGGAAAATAGAGCCTCAGCCTCCTGTCATTTCCCTCACAGCCATTCTCCCTCTCCAATGCTGATTCTTCCTTCCCTGTTGACATGAGATTTTACCTTCAGATCATTACCATGTTAAAACCTAAGCACAATGCTTGTTTAGACTCAATTAATTTTATTGATTATTCAAGACTGCTTCTTGCTTTCTAGTTCTTTTTCTTGGATTTATATTAATTTTTGCTTGTATAGCCTCCGTTAATTATTTCAGAGAGAGTTTCTGGGTGGTAAGCTTGCTGAATCTATGCAAGTCTGAAAATGATGTCTATTTTCTCCTCACCCCTGCAGTATAGTTTAGCTGGGTGTTGAAGTCTAAGTTCAAAAATTATTTTCCCTCAGAATTTTGAAGATGCTGCTTCATGGTCTTTTGTGACTGAAGATGCAATGAGAAGCCTAATGTCCATTTGTTCACTCTTTCTTTAAAAAAAATTAGTATATATGTCAAGTTGTAAAATATACATAACATAAAATTTTACTATTACAACCATCTTGAGTGTAAGTTCATTGGTAGTAAGTACATTCACATTGTTGGGTCTTGTTCTTTCCTCCACTGTTGCCCAGGCTGGAGTACAGCGATGCAATCATAGCTTACTGCAGCCTCAGTCTTGTAGGTTCAAGTGATCCTCTCACCTGAGCCTCCCAAGTAGTTGGGACTACAACTGTATACCATTACACTGGCTAATTTAAAAAGTTTTTAGAGACAGGGTCTTGCCATGTTGCCCAGGTTGCCCTGAACCTTTTAGAATTTTCCCTTTATTATCATTGTTGTTCTGATTTTGCATCAAGATGTAAGAGATTTTTTTTGTTCATTTATTTTTTACATTTTATTTAGCACTGGATGCAACTTTTGGAATGAGCCCTTGGGTTTCAGTTCTGGAAAAGTTTTATTACACCTCCATGTATTCTTACTTCTGCATCTTATATCTGACAAGTGTTGGACTGTCTGACTCTGTCTTCCATGTCTCTTACATTTTCTCTTACTCATCTCTTTGTCTGCTGGTGCTGTTTAGTGTTCATTGTGGTTGATTCCCCAAGGTCCAATTACCTCTTCTGTGTTGTGTAGCAGTGATGTGTTTTGGGAGCTGTGCATCACCTCTAAGGGTGGTATTGATAACTGTATGCCAAGCATTGTGATCACACTCCCCTTGTAAATGACTGGTTCGGGAAGCAGAATGAAGTCTCTCAGGATGGGGCATTCTTTTGGCAGCTGTCTCTTTGGGTCTTGTTGGTGCTTTCTGTGCCTCAGTTCTTGGATGTGTGCCCAGTGTTTGCGATCTCCCTCATCAGGCCTACTCTGATTGACTTCCCCTCTTTGCCAGATGTGTCTACACCTTTGGCCCACCAACATGCCCCTTGTTCTATTTTCCATCATCATTAAGGATGCACTTACTTTTTACGACCCTTCTGTACTACCAGGGATGGAAGGAGAAGGGGGTGCTTCTGTGGGCACGCATGTTGTCAACATCATCCAGGACCTTCATTCGTTTTCTAAACAGGAAAAAATTTCTCCATCATAATAGATATAATTTCCTTTCTGATTTACTTGGGCTAGTTAGAGCTACTTGAGGTTTAGAATGATGCTGTTGTTAGAGAAAGGATATGTTCTTGCCAGCCCCTGTCATGGAGTGAGAAGGCATCCAGCCATGTGGAGAGTGGAGTCCACATCAGAAGTCTCCGTCTCAGGCAGATACTGCACTGAAACCAAGGAGGCTTGTTACATAATTTTTTTGTAAGCAACAAAGCAATAAATACTTGCCAACTATGGAAGCGGTAAGTATAACTTTAGAATTTGGGGGTAAGTTGATATTATATTTAAACATCCAGCAAATATATATTTTTTAAAATGGTCAAAAATAAGTCCCGCTTAAACTATGCAAGACACCCCTGGTCAAGACCTGTTTAAGGTCAAGAGTCAGGGTCTAATGTGAGGTAGTCCGGGCTCTAATCCTGCATATTCAGGATTCTGCCTCTCTGAGGCACTGTTTCTCAAGGTGTGGCCTCTGACCAGAGCATTAGCAGCAGACCTCTGACCCAAGATCTAGTGACTCAGAAATTCTGGAGTGGGGCTCTGTTGTCTGTGTTTATCAAGCTTTTCCAGGGGATTCTAATGCATGTTCAAGTTGAGAACACTTGTGTGAAGCAATGGTCAAGTTTCTTTTATTGGCTCTTTAGCAAAGTATTTATTTGTAACTGCGTAAGTAATATACCAATGCTTCCTGACATAAAGATGTAACACAGTAAGACATACATGGAGTGAAAAGGAAAGTTCCTCTTAACCACACGAGGCACCATAGTCTTTCTGAATGGTCAGTGCAGTTCCCAGTTTGGTGCTTCTCTTTGCAGATCTTTAGCCTGCACACACACACACACACACACACACACACACTCTTTATGATGACTTCCCCTGTTATTTCTTCCTTAGGTTTTTGGAATTTCAAGCTATATTTCATCTTTCTTTAAATAAAACCTTTTATGGATGGATTCTAATTGTGAAAACTCACAATCAGTCCATGGTCTTGAGGAGCAAACAGCAGGGCTTAAAAGACAAACCACACTGCCACCCCAAGATCCCCAAGAAGGGTGCAGTGTACTTTGATGGGGTCCAGACATGACCTGTGGCCTAAGAGCTTAGCAGTACCTCCTTCTAACCTAAAGGGAGAGGGATATATATTTTAATTGAGTATTACTTTGCCGTTGATAAAGCACCTTGACACTCTAACCCTGCCTCTGCTTCTTGGGTCAAGGTTACAAGTAACAGGCAAGAGTGGGATCATATTCAGTGGCTGTGTTGATTGAGCACTGAAAGCTGTTTCCTTCTGACCATGTCTTCTGTGACTCAAGAATGTGAGAATTTTCTCTTGTGCTTGGACCCTGGTCCTTCTGTCTCCAACTTCCCAGATCCCATGAAACCTTCGGCAATTCTGTTACCAGACAAAGAGGGTGTGGCCACCTGTCACTATCAGCCAATATGCAGAGACAGGGATGGGTCCACCAAACTTTGTCAGAAGGCCAGGACTCTGCAGAACAGTGAGAGTGGCCTTTCTAACACTGTTCTATTCTTCCATTTCCAAAATTACAGTTTTATACATAATAGTTCAAAGTAAGGATCACATCAACCCTCATTTTAGAGAATAATCAGCATAACTTAGTGGTCTATTACAACATTCCAATAAAATTTAATCTCCTAAATCAATCCATCTAAACTACTCAAGACAGCCATCTTTAGAGTGGGAGCTAAATTCACAAAACTGTTAAGAATGGGAGACAGGAGGTGAAGGTCAGGTAGGACCTAAACAGACCAGATCAGCTGTGTCCTGTCTGCCCTACCCTTCCTGACGCCACCTTATTCTCACTGCATGTGCTTTCAGTTCTGGCTCCAGAAATGTGTTCCCCAACCTTCTTAACTCTTCCAGACTCTCAGGTGGAAGGAGGGATCTGCTGTCACCCTCATTCTCAGACCACTTATGACTTGTCGCCCCTAGGTCTCTGCATACCTCTGAGATGGCAGCACTTGGCTTTCCTGGGTGAGACTAGAGCCATCAGTGTCTGTAGAAGGTGACTTATCTATGACTAATCTGTTCCCAACTCTTGTTTGGCTTCCTGCCTTTTCCGTGCATTTGCAGCCTGCTCAGACTCAGAATTGCAGAAGGTCTTTGTCAAGAGTCTCTTTACAAAATAATGACTTTTGTCTTCTTGCTACTGGCTGCTATCCTTTTCTTCTTAGGTATTGAAGGAGTAACACATTTCATTTATTTTCCTCTTGCTCCCGTTGAATTGAGGAGTTTTCTTTTAGGGCCTTTGTAAGTTGCAGCTCTTCCTCTGATGGTTCTGATTTCTTGCCTACACACACCTCCGTTATTCCTTTGAATCCTTTAACAAGCTGGCTCAGTTTATTCTATCAGTGACATTCTCATTTTTGTTACAGGAACTCTGTATCCACCCCTTAGATGTTTCTGCTTTTAACATTTCTCATTCAGAGAGCTAATTTTATTCTGTAATTATTTTTAATAACAGTGCTGTTTCCCCGTATTCTGTTTCCCAATGAAAGCTTTTAGAAATATGATTGGATTTTTTTTTTAATGTTGAGAAGTTGAGTTTTCACTAAGTTTACCCGCCACCATTGTGCCATCGATTTTTTTTTTTTTTTTAACATTTGGGATGTTTTTGATTCTCTAATCAGGAGCTGTGTGGCCAGGGTTTCTTGTAGAAGATAGAAAGAGTCAAAAAGTCCTAATGTTCTGGGATCATCAATGTAATCTTGAAATTTGAAGAAATAAAACACCTTGAAGCTTAAGTCTTTTTTAGCTAGTGTGAACCGCAGGTGAACCCTTGGCCACATGTATAATCAAGGTGGTATTGAAAACCTGACCTAAAGTAGGCACATAATAATGTTGATTTCTCTTGAGCCATATGGTGTGCCAAGGGGTAGGCACCATCATTCCTGTCTTCATCTGTGAAAACTGACGTTCAAGGAGATGTAATCTTTTAAAAAATGCCTAAGAAAAAACAGAGCTTAAAATTATTGTTGAAAGAAAAACTTCAGACAAATTAAATTTAACAGAGTTTAAATAAGGAAAGAGTAATGCCTGAATTGGGCAGCCCACAGAACCAGACGAGGCTTACAGAGCCTCCAGGGATGCCTCGTGGTTTATAACACTATGGACAGAAAAAGGAAAGTGACACACAGACAATGGAAGTAATGTGCAGCAACAGCTGGACGGGTGGTCATTTGTCCTTTGCTTTATTTGAATACAGTTTGAACAATTGGCCACCTCTGATTGGTGGAGACTTGCAAGAGTAGTTTGCAGTCTCTTTATACACCCAGTTAGTCTACAGTTCACTATGTAGGGAGTAAACTTTAGGCTGAACTTACAGGTTTAGGGTAAACTAATTGAACATTATTGGAATCTTGGAAGAACCAAGATTTGAGTTTATGTACCCCAAATATAGCATTGACCATATTGGGTTTTGAGTCAGCTGTGTGTCTCTAAAATATCAGGGTTACAGGAAGCTGCCTGTGTTCTCAGTTCTTGGGATACTCTTGGCTGAAGAATGACCATATATCTCAAAGTAAGGCAAGTGTGAAACAAAGTTTATTGAGGAAGACAAAGACAGGTTTACAGAGTAAGAAGGTTTATAGATCAAGATATGTTTGTCATAGACAGCAAACAGGCCTCCGTTGTCACTGCAAAAGACCAAATAGGCCTGGGTTATAGCACACTCTTTTAAACTCTCTGGATCAGGCCTACCTTGTTGTTCAGAGGTCACCTTGGAACCAGAGTCTTTTTGTGCATGTGGACCTCCCATGAGCCTCTCTGAGAGCCCATTGAGGGTGTGTGGACTGCAATGTAGATTTAAGCTAGTGACTTGATAATTAGTTTTAAGGCTGTTCTAGGTCACCTTCAAGAGTCTGTTGTACCTGTTGTTAGGCCTGTGGGTTAGAGCATCCTCTTCATCCTTTTGTATTTGGCACACTAAGTTCTGACTGGTAGGTTGATAGGGTGGTCCCTCCTTCCCAGTGTGAGCAATCACAGGCAAGATTAAGGTGAGATGGGGGCCCCTGCCTTTGTCCGTTTTCCCTAGCACAGCTGACCTTGCACACCAGCTCCCGTGCATGGTGCTTCATGGTTCCCTTCTTTGATTTCCCAGCAATTCATCTTGAATCCTGGCTTTGACACTTTTTTTTTGCTATCCCATGTGATAGCCTTCATAGGCATGAGTAGTAAATTCTACAGCTTTGAAGCCAATTTGAGATAATCAGTTTCTCTCTATTGGAATATCTTATCAGGTGCAGGTACACATTTATTAATTGATGACATGAATTATGCAGATTTTTATATGTAATTAACAAACAAATGCTTATGTTATTAATAGCTACAATTTAATGATTGCTTAAATATTTTAAAGTCATTTAAGAGACACCTTTTTGCCCAGTACCAGAAGCCCAAAAGTTAAATTACTCAGTATACTAACAATAAAATATTTACATTATAAATAGATTTTTTTTTTTTTCCCAGATCTAGTATGAATGAAATAAACAGGCCTGGGTATGTTGTAATTCCAAATGGACTTCAGAAGATGTCTCAAGGAGTCTCTGAGAGTAGAAATCACCAGGGTTAATTAATCATAAATTCTCCTAGCTTCTCTGGCTGGAAAGGTTTGGTGGCTAAGAAGCAGGAGGATGGGGCAATGTCAGGTGTTCTGGCTGGGTTGATTTTGTCCCTCCTAGACAGGAGCTTGGGCAGTTCCAGAAGACACTCCAGGACTATGAATTGTAGGCCCAGCTGGGACCACACACCCATCCTTGCCCAGTCTCTGGGGCCTGGGAAGTGGGGTTCAGTGAGAGGCATAGATGAGTCCTCCCTGTGGCAGAGGGCAGGCTGCTCTCACACATCCCCTCTCCCTCCAGCAGGGCAACATGAGAATAAGAGACTGTCAAGACGATCGTTGAGATCATTGAGGAGGCAGGTTCCAGATGCCTTGCAATTACACTCACTGGACATTGTTGGTCACTTTGTGACTAATTCTGAGTATACCTTGAAGGTCTAATTTTGTCAAGCATGGCTTTTTGTGTGTGTGATGGAAAGTATTTTTAGTTTTTCATTATTTTGATATTGTGCAAGTAATCAGGGAGTACATTCTTGTTTAAAATGTTTAAACAGAGGTATTCAGAGGTAAAAGGCCTTCTTTCTGCCATTCCTACTTTCACACCACCCTCTACCCTGGCAGCATCTGGCTCATCCTGGCCTCCTTTCTGTGCCCCTGTGTCTCCAGAGGGACCCAGTGAGTCAAGCCTCCTTGAGTTCACACCCTTGGTTGGTCCTCTCCCTGTGATTTTAGACTGATCTGTGACTTGCTTTAACTAAAAGTGAATTTCAAGGTAATAGCACCAAAAATGTTTATTTTTTCCTATTCAGCCCAATGCATTTGGCAGAAAACTCAGAGGAGTGGATTGGCCATGAGATATGGCAATGACGAAACTTCATTTTAAAATGAGTCATTTGTCTGCATTGGCATCCTTCTAGCTGATGAAATTCTGGGAACTTTTAATGAATTAAAGTTGCGTTTTCCTGAAGAAGCCAGTGAAGTTACTGAGTGGTTCAAAAATAATTATGTGCATGGTAGGACAAGAAGGGACTTGAGGCTTATGCAACAATATTGCTGTTCAGTCACTAGTATTATTTCCTCCAAATTTGTGGTCTGTATATGAGTGCATGTAGATTGGAGTTCCATGTACCCACAACAACCTGGTGGAACGGCACTGACGATGGGAAAATTCAACAGGGAATGCTCATATTGGTGCATATCAAATTATGGAAGCATTTTAAAATGAGCACTGCCACATAAAAAATGAATAGGAACATATTCATTCATAAGGAAAGCCATGCCTAAAAGAAAAAAAGCAGCCATGATGAAAGACTTAAATTATGAGCTGGGCATGGGGTACAGACCTGCAGTCTCAACTACTTGGGAGTCTGAGCTGGGAGGATCACTTGTGCCCAGGAGTTTGAGGCTATTGTGCACCATGATTGTGCCCATGAAAAGCCACTTTGCTCCAGCCTCTGTAATAGCAACACCCTGTCTCTAAAATATTTTCTATGTATATTATCATGAAACTTAGCCAGCTCTTATGGACTATCTCTGTGCTGTAATTTATCTCTGTAATACCTTTTTTCTTATATCTAATGTTCCTCTTAGGTTTTAAAGTTCTTTTTTTTAACCTTTTTTTTGTTTTATTTTTTTCACACACTAGTTTAAATTGTCAGCATTGATTTTTACAATTTACTCTTCCATGTATTTTATCTTGGCATCACTTCCAATACAGCAAGTATATATTTCATAAAGACTTTAGAGAGTTCTATTTATTTTATGCATGTTTTGGGTGCAAATTTGACTCCCTGAAAGTTGTGTTATCACAATGTTGACTTTGTGTGAAAGCAGTCTGAGTGTATGTAAAAATGCTGAAATCCCCTCAGTAAATGAGGACGTATCCCTTTTGTACATCTGCATTGAGAAAGAATTTTTTTTTCACAAGTAGATTAGAGTTTATTAAGTAGGAAGTGAAGGAGGCATGTCTCAAGTATGCAGCATCCAAACCGAACAGAATCTGGGATTTCAGAAACAGATCTCACACAATCAGCTACCTCCTCTTCTAGTGACACAGGGGCCTGTTGGAGGGAAAGGAGGGAATGTGTTCCATGGTAGGGCTAGTGGTTGCTCCTGGGTCTTGGAATAATCTCTCAGAAGCTTTCAAGGCCAGACTGAAGGCTCAGGGTTGAGACTTCACAGCGATGCAGCCAGACCCAGCAAGATAGCCATGACCCTGAAGCCCTGGGCAGTGGTCCATGCACTCATCATGAGCTGGGAGCGCTGGCAGTGGCCTGGGTGGAAGCAGTGGAGACCGTAGGTGAGGGCGGCACCATGCCCAGGCAACTGATGGGTACCACTGGATTCTCACGGGTCTTGCAAAGGAATTTTTTCTTGAAGCTTTCCGAATTGCTTTAGACACTGAGACTAAAGCTCTCCATGACGGGGGGCTGTGATGGTTCAAAGGGTGCTTCTGGAGCCACAGGAGCGTGACTTGCCATGTCTGGGTGACAACTATAGACAATAACCCAGGCATAGAGCCCCGCCTCCTGATGGAGGTCACGAACTGGGCAGGGAAATGCCTACATGTGTTGAGCATCGTGTGCCAAGTGCAAGTGCTCATCTCCAGAACGGTAACATTTCTTGAGATCCCTGCTCTTTAGGTGGCTACATATGTGGCGGTGACCCATTACATTTGATCACTCTTATCAAAAGACTTAGTTTGTCTGTCAAGGTATTGAAGGTGGGCACAGTTATATATTCTTTTTTTTTTTTTTTGAGACCGAATCTATGTCACCCTTGGTAGAGTGCTGTGGCATCACAGCTCACAGCAACCTCCAACTCTTGGGATTAAGTGATTCTCTTGCCTCAGCCTCCCAAGTAGCTGGGACTACAGGTGCCCACCACAACACTGGCTATTTTTTGGTTGTAGTTGTCATTGCTGTTGGGCAAGCCCAGGCTGGATTCGAACCCCCCAGCTCTGGTGTATGTGGCTGTTGCCCTAGCCACTGAGCTTCAGGTGCTGAGCCTCTTTTTTTTTTTTTTTACTTGCTTGATTATAACTGTTATACCTGTGAGACTATTGGTAGTATACCTGAGCATTTAGCTTGCAGAAATATGTATATTATGATTGCCTATTTTATTGTGTAAAGTGGGCTATAACATGTTCTGTCATGTTTTTATGTTTTATTTAAAAATTTCAGATTGCTATGAGGGGACATATGATTAGGTGACATTGCTTGTTTTTATGTTTTATTTAAACATTTCAGATTGCTATGAGGGGACATATGATTAGGTATCATTGCTGAGATATAATTCTGTCCTTCACTCAAGAAGGAAGTGTGCTCTATACCTGTATTCACTAGATGGGAACTTACCCAGCACCCTTCCCTTTTTTAAATTTAATGGAATTTTTCTCTCATGTGGGTCTGTAGTTATTAATCTACTAGTTTGAATTTAGTATTGATTACGTGTGAGGCTTTATTTTCCATTGTTGTGATACTTAGGAGAATGTTTTCCAAATTCTTCCAGGTAAATACAAAAGATACAAAGTCTCCATGTTTTATGTGGCTGAATAATACATATACAACAGTTTATTAATCTGTTCATGGCTTGATGGGCACTTGGGTTGTTTCCGCATCTTCGCAATTTCGAACTATAAACACTCAGTGCAAATGTCCTTATGGTAAGATGACTTTTTTTTCTTTTGAGTTGATAGCTAGTGACAGGATTGTGGGATCAAATGGAAGGTCTACTTTTAGTTCTTTGAGGAGTCTGTGTATGTCTTTCCATAAAGGCTATACTAGTTTGCAGTCCTACCAACAGTTCATGAGTGTTTCCCTTTCTCTGCATCTACACCAGCAACTGCAGCTTTGGGACCTTGTGATGTGGGCCATTCTCACTGAGATTAAGTGATACCTCAAAGCGGTTTTGATTTGTATTTCTCTGACGACTAGGGATGATGAGCATTTTTTCATGTTTGTTGGCTATTTGTCCTCGTGAGAAAAGATTCTGTTTGTGTCTCTTGCCAGTTATTAATGAGGTTGTTTATTCTTGTTGATTTGCTTGTGTCCTTTGTAGATTCTGTTTATTATCCTTTTGTCAGATTCCTGACATGTGAATATCTTCTCCCCTTCTGAAGGTTGATTCGTTGCTTTGTTGACTGTGTCTTTAGCTGTACAGAAACCTGATCAGGTTCCATTTATTTATTTTTATTGTTGCTGTGATAACCAATGGGGTTTTCTTCAGATATTATTTTCCTAAGCTGGTAAGATTCAGAGTTTTGTCCACACTTTCTTCTAGAGTATTTGTATTTGTTGTATATTTAAATCTTTTATCCATTGTGAGTTAATTTTTGTAAATGGTGAGAAGTGGTGGTCTTGTTTCACTCTTTTACACATGGCTAATCAGTTCTCCCAGCACCATTTATTGAATAGGAATTCTTTTCTCCAGTGTATGCTTTTGTTTGATTTATCAAAGACCAGATAGTGATATGAGGCTAGTTTGATCCCTAGATTCTCTGTTCTGTGCCGTTGATCTATGTCCCTCTTTGTGTGTCACTACCATGCTGTTTTGATCACTATAGACTTGTAGTATAACCCAAAATCTGGTAATGTGTTGCCTCCAGATTTGTTCTTATTTCATAGAATTGCATTGGCTATTTGCGTTTTTCTCTGGTTCCATATGAAACTAAGAACAATTTTTTCAAGTTCTTCAAAATATGACAATGGTATTTTAATGGGGATTGCATTAAGTCTATAAATTGCCTATTTTATTGTATAAAGTGAGCTACGAAGTATTCTGTCATGTTTTTATGTTTCTTAAGAAATCCACTTTTAAAATATAAATAAATGTCTTTTCAATAATTTTTAAATTATTTTTTACAGAATTATACTTTAGGGATTTTGATCTTTTGGGGTTTTAGCATTTGGAATCCCAGCATTTATAATTGTATCTCTTAAGATTATAGCCCCAAACCCAGAATTCCACTCTGTACAGAAAATGAAGTAATGAATACCTTTGCACATATAATTTCATGTACTAATACATGAATAGGGGCCTATACATAAAACTAGTGGCTCAGGGCAAGCATGTTTTTCATATCCAGAGATACTTCCAAATAATTCTCCAAGAAGTTTTCACCAAAAACTTTTGCTCCAAGAATATGCGAGAAGGCCCATTTTCCTTGTGTCCTCACTAACTGGCCATTCTGCTGGGTGAAAAATTACTTCTTTCTCAGTGTTAATTTTAATTTCTTTGATCACAGTCTTTACAGATTGTCTTTCTTCTTTCATGAATTTCTGTTTGTATCTTTTGCCCAATTTGTCTATTGAATTGATGGGCTTAATGACTGACAGAAACTCTTTGAGTACCCTGAATTTTAACTTTCTTTAATTAAATGTATTGCATTTTTCTCAGTCTGTCAATGGCCTTTTCATGGTATTTATGTCATTGGTTTTGTTCTACAGAAATTATTTCATGAGTTCACTTATGGCCATTGAGTTTTAGATCTTCTTTTAAAAATGTTATTCTCTAGTTTCTTGACTATCTTTATGATCTCGTGTCTTAGCTTTAGCTCTTTAAGCCTTTTAGGTTTTATTTTTGTGAATGGGGTAAGCTGGGCATGTTAGGGAGGGCATGCTATTCCTATACCACAGCATATGACACACGCCTTGTGGAGCCACGCAGACTAGCCCTGGGCTGGGCTGTCTAGATGCTTTTTTCCTCACTGTAAGGCTAATCACATCATCAGGTTTATTGGCTGGCTCTTTTCCTCATTGATCTCCATGGGTATGTGTGCTCTTTCTCCTGGCCTCTGTTTTAATTCCTGGCATGATTTGCCTGTTCCTATGTCAATATCATGTAATGTTCACTGTTCTTTTTCATTTTTATCTTCTCTTGAAGTTTCTTTGTGTTCTTAAGTAGCATCTTTTATTATAAAAAAATTATGAATTAACTTTCCAAGTTCTGAGGAAAAAGTCCTATTGGGACTTTAATGTTCATCACAGTAAAATTCTAGATTAATGTGGGGAGGAATTAGCATGCCTTTTGTATTAAATCTTCCATCCCAGAAAGCCTGGTATGTCTTTCCATATAGGCAGTTACCTTTTATTTATAAATCCTTCATTAAAATTTTCTTCAATTTGCTTTCCCATATTTCATGTTAAATTAATTTCATGCTTTTTCTTTTTTGCATGACATACTTCCCCTATTATATCCCTATTGTCTTTTGTTCGAATTTACCTGTTAGAGAATATGTTTTATCTCCACAGGATTTTGTTTTTTATTCTTCACTTTATTTCATACACACATATTTTTAGCCAGTGTTAAAGGCTTTGACCTTTAACTGGCAGGCTTAAATCCGTTCATGATTATTGTGATTACAGAGGTGTTTGGGCCAGTTACTGATGTTTGCATTTTTTTCTTGCCTTTCATTTGTACATTTTCTAGTTTTAATCCCTCTTTTTACCAGCTGCTCTGTAGTGGTTTGGAGGTCATTCATTCTATCCTTATTTTAACGGTGGCATATAATTCTTTTACACATACATATAAACTTGTAATTTTGCAATGCTACTTAAAATTAATGAGTTCTGGACCTACCCCTACAGAACATAGCAGCCCTTGGTGTGCTTTTCCCTTTCCTTCACCACCTTTCCCTTCTGTCTGTTTACCTTCCACATTGAGATCTTCTGAGATATTAGTTCCTGATCATCATAAAATATACCAATTACTCTATGCATCAGTAATGATTAAGGCATGTGGCGTACCTGTAACTTTTGTTCATTCCTTCCTTCTCATGGTTTCTTGAAGCCCACATCCTCCTCACTTCTGCACTCATTGTTTTTCTGTACAGGTTCTTTCAGAGAGTGTCTGTGGGTGGTTTTCTCTCTGAGTCCTCACTTTGCCCTCCTACTTGGATGCTAGTTTGGGGGGATAAAGGTTCTTGGCTCAGTACTTCTCTTCTTCAGAATTTTGAAGATGTTATTTTGTCTTCTTGTATCTGGTGCTAAAAGAGAACGTTAAGGATACTCCAAGTCTCCTTCCTTTATAAGTAACTTCTTGGGTTTTTTTTCTTCTCCCATCATGGAAAGCTTTTAGAAGGTTTCTCTCTTAATCCCTTTGTACTGAAATTAGGCCACCACATGTTCATGAGGGGGTCTTTTTTCACATCTCTTTTGAGAGCCTTGAAAATATGAAGACTCTTCTTTCTCTAACACTAAACAGTTGATTTTATTTGTTCTTGACTTCTTCCCCTCTATTTTTTTAATTTTCTTTTTCTGGAATTCCTATGAGGCAGATGTATCTCAACTCTAAGATTTTACACTTCTGTTTGTGTTTTAGCCTCTTTGGTGGTAGGAGTTTTTCTGGGCTCCATTTCCCTGCTTTCATAATTCTTCTGGTTGTACATCTCTGGAGCCCGCTGCTTGAGTTTTCTATTTTTACCATAAACAATTGATGTTTCTCTCTGCTAGCAAAAACCATGTAGACGTGGAATGGAAAAGTCAAACCCTCACTCCCAGTGATGACCAAAAGTTTAAAAAAATGCCATGGAGTACATGAAGAAGAAAAGAAGAAGATATAATCTGAAATGTCAATCAGAATCCAAATAGTTCTTCATGGGTAGGGGAACTTCACAAAATGACTTTGAAGTTCTTGAGGAAAAATACATACAAGAGACAAGTATTGATGAACGAAGTATAACAGAATAGAGTTCAGATAAAGGTCCACACAGAAATAGGAATTTAATACAACATGAAGCCAGCATACCATTCAAGAAGAAATGGGTGAATAATTAAATAAGTGGTACTGATATGACTAACAGTCCATCTGGAAGCCAAATGTTACAACTTCTCCCGTATCCTATGTAGACAAATAAATTCCAAATAGACTGAAAAGCTGAATGAAAAATATTAAATAAAACAAATAAATGAATGCATAAATAAATGAATATTGTTAAAATAAAATATAGGAAAATATTTGTATGAAGGTTGGGTCAAGACGACCTTAAGCAATACAGGATGCTTAGAAGCCATACAGAAAATGATTGACACCTGTGACTACAGTATGGGTTGGTGCAAAGGTAACTGTGGTTTTTAAATTGTTGAAATTTGCTGTTTGATACTGGAATATATTCTTAAACAAATGTGGTTATGGCATACATAATTTTCATACACTTTTTTTGCTTTATGGTTTTTAGCTAATGACTTCTTACTTACTATTTATTTTAAATTTAGTTTGGACTATGGAAATGTTAGACAAAAAACAAATTCAAGCAATATTCTAATGCAATTTCAAAATGGGTTGGAAAGCAGTGGAAATAACTCACAACATTAACAACACACTTGGCCCAGGAATGGCTAAGGAACCACCAGTGCAGCAGTGGTTGAAGAAGTTTTGCAAAGGAAACAAGAGCCTTGAAGACAGGGATGGTAGTTGCCAGCCATTGGAAATTGACAATGACCAATTGAGAGCAATCATCGAAGCTGATCCTTTGGCATCTACGTGAGAAATTGCTGAAGAACTCAATGTTGACTATTCTGTGGTCATTTGGTATTTGAAGCCATTTGAAAAGGTGAAAAAGCTCAATAAGTGGGTGCCTCATGGGCTGACTGAAAATCAGAACAATTGTAATTTTCAAGTGTCATCTTCTCTTATTCTTTGCAACAACAACAAACCATTTCTCTATCAGATTGTGACATACAATGAAACATGGATTTCATTCTTGAACGATGATGACCAGCTAAGTGGCTGGAGCAAGAGAAACTTCCAAAGCACTTCCCAAAGACAAATTTGCACCCCAAAAGAATCATAGTCACTGTTTGGTGGTCTGCTGCCAGTCTGGTCCAGTATAGCTTTCTGAATCCTGGGGAAACCATTACATCTGAGAAATCTTTTCAGCAAATCGATGACATGCATGGAAGACTGCAATGCCTGCTGCCAGGATTGGTCAACAGAAAAGGCCCAGTTCTTCTCTACAACAATGCCTGACCGCAGGTTGCACAACCAACACTTCAGAAGTTGAATAAATTGGACTATGAACTTTCGCCTCATCCATCATATTCACTTGATCTCGATCTTTTGCCAACCAAATACCACTTCTTCAAGCATCTCTACAACTTTTTTTCAGAGAAAACACTTCTGAGACCAGGAAGATGCAGAAAATGCTTTCAACGAGTTTGTCAAATCCCAAAGCACAGATTTTTATGCTACGGGAAGACACAAACCTGTTTCTCATTGGCAACGTTGTGTTTATTGTAATGGTTCCTATTCTGTTTAATAAAAATGTGTCTGAGCCTAGTTATAGTAATTTAAAATTCATAGCCCCAAACCACAATTACTTTTGCACCAACCTAAATAATTCTTACAGTAATAATTTTTGATAGATAAAATGTAGAAACTATGAAAAGAAAAATGATTGAATAAGAAGTTAACATACCACTAATCTGTAAGAAAAAGAGAAAGAATGTGATAGAAAACTGGGCAATAATTAGCAGGAAAAGAAATGCAAATGATCAATAAATAAGTGACAAAAATAACCTTATTAGATATGAGAGAAATCCAAATTAATACAGAATGAGTTACTTTTGTCCATCATTAGCAAAGATTCAAAAGACTGATGCTGTTCAGTGTCGTGAAGGACAGAGACCAGCATGCTTGCTCATACGCTGGTGGTAGAAGGACAGATTGCTACACACCCTCAGAGGGTGATTCAACGCTGGGAATTTGGTGGTGGTGTTCACATACTTGGCAAATGTAGTGTTGATGGTAAGCATGTAACTCTGGGAAGTTAGGCCTGGCCTCCACATCACTCTGTGAAGGAAGTGGTGGTCTTATTTACATAATTCTGTGACTGCAGTGGTGGTAACCATGTAACTGTGATAAACATGGTGGTGTTCACCTAGGCCTGTGGCATGGATTGCCATCTTAACACAACCCCGTGACATAGGAGCAGGACACAATCCCCAAACTTTGTAATGTTGGTTATGGTCATATTTACATAACTCTGTAATTTTGGTTGTTATTCCTATGATAACATAATGACATTTACATAGTTCTTGTTTCTTTGCTTATGATATGTTAACTAGAGTAAGTTTCATTTGATTACAGATTGAACTGTTCCTGTATGGTTAACCTTCATAATTTGTTACTCCAGAATGGTGTAATTTTTTTCCAATTATTATTATTTTTTTTAATTTCAGAGTAATATAAGAGTACATATGATTAGATTACACTGTTTGCATTTGTTAGGTAAAGTCCAAGTTATAGTTAAGCCCTTCACCCAGAAGGTGTGCCATATACCCCTATGTTGTGCCTGTTAGGTGAGAGCATACTAAACCCCTTTCCCCCATGCCCTTTTCCCTTTTCTCCTCTCCCTCCTTTCTTGAATTTAATTGTATTTTTCTTTTATGTGGGCATGTATTTGTTCATCTACTAGTTTCATATTAGAATTGAGAACCTTAAATACTTGCTTTTCCATTCTGTGATACTTAGGAGGATGCTTTTCAGATTCATCCAGGTAAATACAAAAATGTAAAGTCTCCATCTTTCTTTATGGCTAAATAGTGTTTCATGGTACACACGTACCATAGTTTATTCATCTACTCATGAGTTAACGGGCACTTAGGTGCCTTCCACATCTCGGTGATTGTCAATTGAGCTACAATAAACATTCTAGTGCAAATGTCCTTGTGATAAAATGGTTTTTTTTTTCTTTTGGGTAGATGCCACTTAAAGGGATTGTGGGATCAAATGGAAGGTCTATTTTTAGCTCTTTGAAGATTCTCTATACTTCATTCCAGAAAGGCTGTATTAGTTTGCATTCCCACCACCAGTGTTCCCTTCTCTCCACACCCTCGCCAGCACCTGCAGCTTTTCATGGGTTGGCATGATTGTGCCACATTCGTGGTGTTATAATGATGATGGTATTATTCATGTAACTTTAGAACTTGGTCATGGGATTTACATGACTCTATGATGACAGTCGCATTGGTATTAGCATATCCCTGGTGATATTCATGTAAATCTGTGACTTTGGTCAGAATATTCACATAACTTTGTAATGCTGGTGGTTGTGATATTCACAAAACCCTGCCAGCAATAGTGGCAGTAGCACTGGCGTAATTGTGGTGCCAGTCATGGTATTGGTATACAACTTATGACTGATATGTTGGCGGTGGTGGAATTCAAATAACTTCGCTGGGGATGGTACTCTCTTAACACTAGCAGATTAGTTGAGATATTCAAGTAACTCCACGATAATGGTTGTTGTGGCAGTCATATAACTCTATGATGCTATTAAATGTGGCAATAATTCTTTAAAGTTGGTTGTATGCTTCACATATCTCAGTGACAATAGTAGTGGTATTTGTATAACCCTGCATGGTGGTGGGTGGTGGTATCTACACAATTCTATCCTATTGGTGGTAGTACTCACATAAACTGCAATGGTGGTTGCAGTGTGCCCACACATCTCTGAGGTTATAAGTTGTTGACAGCAGTTGTAATAGTGGTGGTGATTATATTCATGTAACTCTGCAATGTTGCTGGTGGTGGTGTTTTTTTTATAACTGTGCAATGTTGAGTGTAGTTGTATTTAGACAGATTGTTAACAGTGGTGGTGGTATTCATGTAACCCAGCAGCATGGTCATGGTTTTCACCTAACTCTGCAGTGGTGGGTGTGGTTATTTGCATAACTATTTATCATTAGTCATGTTATTCATATGAATACAGTCATCCCTTGATATCCTTGGAGGACTAGTTCCAAGACCCTTAAGAATACTAAAATTCATGATGCTCAAGTCCTTGATAGCAAATGCCATAGCATTTGCAGGTAACCTATCCACATCCTCCTGTATACTTTAAATCATTTCTAGATTACTTATTATACCTAATACAATGCAAATGTTATATAAATAGCTTTTATGCTGTATTTTAAAAATTTGTATTTTATATTGTTATACTCTTCTCCCCCGAATATTTTCCATCCACAGTTGATTGTGTAATTAAGAATTATCTCTTGTGTAACTAAGAATTGTGTAATGAAGAATTGTCTCTTCATCTCAGTTCTCAGGGCTAATGATCCTCATTTTTTCCCCTTGCAGTACTTGGGGTGCATTGAAGTTCTACGCTCCATGCGGTCTCTTGACTTCAGTACAAGAACACAAATCACCAGGTAAGCCCTCTTGAAAATGAACTCTCATGATTTTACTTCAAAACGGAAAGATCTCTGAGGTTAACAGTCTAGAAATTTCCAGAAGGAAAGTTGCCCCTTGCAGTGTTGATTGGTGCCTGGTGACATTTGCTTGTTTGTCCATGTTTGGGCCATGCATCTCCCAACAAGAGCACCTTGAAGGGCACTCTGCCCTTCCACACTCTTTATAACTTAGCTGCAGACATATGGAGCACCCTGCAAAATTTGTTTTTTTAATGTGTAAAACTCTGATGCAATATTGGTATTTTAAAGTTTACTGAACCAGATTCTTTTCTAAAAAAAGAAAATCAAGATGTCAAGAGAGAATTTTTAAAACTATATTCAAAGAATAAAATGTGTAGAATTGGAAATAGAAATATCCACAGGGGGTAGTCATTTAGTAAACAGACCAATTCATTAAGGTCTACATGACTTTGGAATGGGTTTTATGTATTTTCCATTACCAACTGGGGTCTAAACTTCCTGAGGGCTAGTATTTAAGCACTGTTTTTTAGTAAAATACTGCAGTTTAACATAGTTCCTAGTAGAGCTTACACCTTTAGAAAAATGCCAGATCTTGATGAGAACTGGACTGCTGGAACAGTCCATGAAATTACTACATTTCTGTGGAGAAGGAGCTTGGGTTGTCCCACCACTCGCGGAATCGCTTTATCTAAATAGCGACCTCAGAAATGCATCGTACTTACTTTGTTCACATCACTCTATGGTATATTTGGATTAGCAAACCAGAGTCTACTGGCTGAGCTTTAGAAAGCAGATGTTTGTAGTAATTAGCTGCTAAATTGGGGTGTGCATACCTCAGTTCTGTTGTAAGTACCGTCATAATACCTCCTCTTCCTCATTGAGGACATTTATGCTCAAAAGAGTTGATTTTTTTTCTCTCCAAAATGACTTGAGGGTGAGAACATACCAATATCAGTAATCTACACTAAGGAAGGAATCCACTGCCACATATTGGTAGAAAATGGTTCAGGAAAATCTCAATGTCAAAGGAGTGGTATTTTGATTTGAGGACAGTCACCTTACCTGTGAAAAGGCACACCCAGGGAATCCTCTCCATAGAGCACTTTGCCAGTGGAAATTATGAGGACTGGGTGACTTTCCTTCTTGTCCTGTGTGGTGGTTGTTTTTAAAGGAATAAACAGTCAAACTGGAAAGAACTATCAACCATTTTGACTGAATCCCTTTTACAGCTAGGACTTCTGAGGTGATCTCATGCCATTTTAATTCTCTTGATAGATTAATTCAATATTTATGGCTGGCTGTGCACCCAGAGTGGCAGGCCAATGTGGGCTGTTCTGCTGTGCCAGGCTCCCAGTGCTGGGGAAAAAGATATACCTGCAAATACCTGAGAAATATTTGAGGGTCCCAGACCAGGTCCTGCTCCTCAGGGGTGGCGGCCGAGTGAGGTGAGGGAACAAGTGGATAATTTCACTTATATCCTTGATGAGGATATAAGTTGGGGCACTGGGATAGACCTCAAATGGATAGAAGTAATAATCACACTGCAGAAGAAAGTAGCTGGAGCAGACATTGGTCTGTTTGGAGGTTTCAGTGTCTTTCTCCAATCCCATTCCACATAGCACTCCCTCTTTCTCTCTCTCTCTTCTTGAAACAGTGTCTCACTCTGTTGCTCTGAGTAGAGTGTCCTGGCGTCAGCCTAGCTCAAAGCAACCTCAAACTCCTGGGCTCAAGCAATCCTCCTGCCTCAGCCTCCCTAGTAGCTGGGACTATAGGCACCTGCCATAATGCCTGCTAATTTTTCTATATTTAGTACAGAAGGGGGGGTCTGACCCTTGCTCAGGCTGTTCTTGAACTCCTGACCTCTAGGGATCCTCCTGCCTCAGCCTCTCAGAGAGCTGAGATTATAGCTGTGAGCCACCATGCCGGCCCATCAGTATAGATTTGTCTAAAGGTGAAGTAGCATAATGTGGCAAACAGAGCTCCTCACAGTGGGGACCCAGGTGAGTCAGAGGCTTCTGTGTTGATCTGAGTTGGGCCACTGGGTTTCCACGCTGCCTGCTATGGCTACAATACCGTTCTTGAACTGAGGAAACTTGGTGCTGAATTCTAGTTGTACCAGAACTGCCTTGGATTTTACTACACTCTTTGAGACCTACATTTACTTATCTCCAGGATGCTTTCTGTCCTGTGTCATCTTTGTCACGTGGCATATTTCTTACTTTGGTTAATAGCTAAAGACCAGTTGATAAATCAGCTTCAGAAGGAAGCCCTTTGCATCCATGAGACGACACAGTGGTGTCTTGTGTAAGTGGCACACTGTGGTAACTGGAGCGTTAAACATGCCTGGGACTCAAGTCTGCCACCACAGTTTACTTTGTATACTAACGGCATTCTTGGGAGATTGCAGAGAAATCTGTTTGAATTAAGTCATATTATTTAGGTACTGGAACCACTGTTTTCTGAAGGCCTTTTGTAAAAATATATTTTTATGTGCAGATAATTAATCCCTACATATTTTTGCAATTTAAAATTTTGGATATGATTTAAAAATAATATTTGGATATAATTCGGAGATGCTGACAGCTGTACCGTGTGCCTTTGTGTCAGGGTTGGTTTGGTTTCATGCTCTTCCTGACATCTGAGTTGAAATTTATTGTGACACTGTTAAAAACATGAGGCAGGGACTACTGATGTCTTACTAAAAGATAATTTTGCAAGTTCCCAGTGAAGTCACCACCGGTTACGTAATTTGTGCTCTGGTAGCTGTTAAAAGCCTTACATCCTTAAACCTTGGGCTGAGGTGCTGGTGACTCATTCATTCGCACTGGCACCTGCTGTTCCACAGAGTCGGCCTGGCTGGAGAGCCCAGCTCTGTCGATTTCCAGCAACAGCTCAGCTCCTCGACTTGCACACTTGGAAAGAAAGGTTGAAGGATAACATCTACCTTAATAAGAACAGTCTCTAAGTCCTACACCCACAGGACAGGGCCTGGAAAAGAGGGAGTGCTGTGGGCTGTTTGCTCAGCCCCACTGCTGACCTGAGTTCAGCATGGCGGATACAGTGCCTCAGTGAGGGTCTAGGAGCATGACAGCAATTGAGGTAATGTGGATGGTGGCCTGCACAGCCCTGCCACTTTCCTGGGCCAGCTTGCTGATGGGTAACACAGAGGAGCCCAGGGGCCCAATCTTGGTGAAAGCCTGTCCAGACGACAGGGATGCCCTTCAGAAGAATGGTTTCTGCAGAGAACAGTCATTTACCAATGTGCCCTTGGCCACCAGGCCCCCAGCACAGTCTTATAGAGGATGACCCCCTGAGTGCACGTCTACTCAGAGTATTCCCTGTCAAATAGGATTTGATAATAATGCACGTTGCAGTATTAAAGGCTACACAGAATCCCTTGTAGAGAACAGTGAAACGTGGCTGTCCTAGTGTTTCCCACACTTGTGCAACTCCCTCTCTCCCCCCACACCTGTGACATGCATGGATTTGGCCCTGCTGTGCAACCTCCAAAGTCTCGAGGGAGGGGTCTTGGGTTGGTGTCACCCTGGGGTAGGTGGGGTTTCCACCCAGGGGCAACATAGGCTCCCCAGCTAGAGATCAGTCAGAGACTTCTGCATTGATCTAAGTTGGGCCATAGGGTTTCTAGGCTGGTTGCTGTGGCTACAGATGCTGGAACCTCCACTGTCCTGGGCTTCAGCCTGACTGCCCGAGAGCTGCTTATGTGGGGTGTGTGCACCTCCTTGAGAATTCCTCTCATGCAAGCTTCTCATTTATAATTGAGGGGTGGTGGAACTGTGTTACTGTGATTCCCATAACAGTGGGGCAGTCTCCATTACCTGGTGGGGACTCTGGGTCCGAGTATCTGCAGTGGTCTTGGAGTACTGGGCTCCAGGCCTGCTGAGCTCCCTGAGGACTGTGGGTCTTTGCTCACAGAGCCCCGTGGGCCAATTAGAGAGGGATAGGAAGCCCGTGTCATGTAGGTCCCTAGGCCTAGCATGGCTTTGCCTTCTTTCCCCATTACTTTGACTTCCTCACCTACTTATTTTTATTTTATTTGTTTGGGTTGGTTTAGTTTTATGCTGGTGAACGCAATGCTGAATTTGCCTATCACGGAAAGTCACCCTAAGCCACTTTTTAGAAGAGGGAAGGCCATAAACACATACACAACTGAGCTCAGAGCACTCAGCAGGGTGGTATTTCTCCAGCAGTAAATGTAAACCTCTTAGCTATCCTGGATTACTTCCTGCACTGCTGGGATGCATCAGGTAACTATTGAGTTTACTTTCCACTCGGGGTGGCACGGACACATGCACCCCACTGTGTGCAGCTCTGCTCCACCTCCAGGGAGCTGCAAATAGATTTAGAATACATTGTTCAGGGCTCACACGTGCTTTTTCACAAATTGTGGAGAGTGCACAATGGAATCCGTTTTACGTTTGTTGTTTTCTTCATTTTAAAAGCCTTCGTCAGCCTTTCAGTGGGCCTGAAGACCCTAGTTCGACCCAGCCACACACATCGGGCCACCAGCACAGCTCTATAACGAGCTCCGCTCCCGGCATCTCACTTGGTGTATACGTGAGGATGGTGCTTCAAAACTGGGGAGTCTTGAAAATTCTCCAGGAATGAGTGGAAAATCCTCTCAGTTTGAAAACCAAAATCAAAACCTGTGGAAGGAAATTGTCTTTCTTTTAGGAAAGGCATGGAGACGTCTCTCACTGACGTCAGTGTGTGCCCAGGTTGTGAGCGTGGACAGCCGGCCATGGCTGCTCGTGCACGAGAGCAAAGAGGCGCAGGTGAAATGGAGCCGCCCGCGAGTGGACAGAATGCTGTCAAACGGGAGTCTTTTCTGTTGGACATTTCCTGGGAGGGACTTTGGTTAGAAGGTAGATGAGTGACTGAGTAATCGTAGTGTCAAAGCGCTAAGCATTCAGTAGTCACAGGGCTTGCAGTTCGCAAGGAAGAGCAGGCGGGCCCTGGTGTGTACAGGAGGGAGCCGCCCGGACTGTCAGAATCGCGGGTGCTGCTGGGAACTGCAGCGCGCATGCGCGGGGTGGTCGGCTCGCTGGCGCTGTGCACCGCGGGTTTCATCTTCAGCTTGAAGGAGGACAGGCCAGGAGAAACCTCAGCACGGCTTTGCCACTCTGTCCACCCTGTCTTCTCCTCCAAGAGTTCACTTGGAAGGTTTGGCAAACCTCAGCTCTCAGGGGAAAAAAGTTCAAGGTAAAAATTTTCACCACACAATCCTTCAGCTCCATCCAGCCCCAACCACCCTCATCTGTGCACATTTCACCCCATCCCGGTGCGTGGATCTCACGTGTGTGATGTGAGTGTGCGCCCTCATCAAGCTTCCTGCAAGACAGGGGCCGGCTAGGCTACGTACGTGTTTGTCACCACGACCCATGGGAGACCTCCTTTACCCACGAGCATCCACCATGACCTCTGTAACTCTCTCTGGACATTTCTGCATTGCATGGACATTTAATCACAAATATTCATTTGGGGATTGAAACAATGCATATGCCGGGTATTGTGTTTTTAAGATATGCTGCATTTACTAACAAGGAATTTGTGTTGTTTATAGATGATTTCCTACCCTTAGGACATGCCAGGCTGGCAGCAGGTGCATGAAGTGGATCATAGACATGGAGGAAGAAAGGCAGGTAAGATCAGGGCTCCTCGGAACCTCAACCCAGTGTGCATGCTACCAGATTTATTTGAATTTGTGAGGTTAAACAGATGTCACTGTGGAAAAGCCCAGGAGAGTTGTGGTGTAAGGAAAGGACCCATAAGCCATTTCCTTGGTCAAATTGAGGTACATGTGTCTTAATCCACATTCCCCCTGTAGATCCTAAGACTTTGGGGGGGATGCTAGGGGAGCTTCAGTAGGGGTAGACATATGAGTGGGAAGGGAGCACCATCAACAGGGACGTTCTGAGCAGGGTCCCCCAAAGATTTGCTGCACATACCTAGAACATCTCATTTTCTACAGTAGTGGTTCTCAAACTTGAGCATATCAAAATCACTTGGAGAGTCTGTGACAACACAGATTGCTGAGCCCACCCCCAGGGTTTACAATCCTGTAGGTCTGAGGTGGGGTGTGAGAATGTGAATTTCAACAAACATTCAGAGATGCTGATGCTGAAGTCCATGTACCCCACTTTGAGACCAGTTTCCTAGAGTTCTATTTTTAACTGAAATCATTTCCAACTACTGTCAGTGAAACCACAGCCTTGAAAACGATTCTGTTTATTTTTTTTTTAAATGATCCCACTCATCCAGAAATTGTAAAAATGGAGAAGAGAGATGAATTGGTGGCTGAGAATGGTTTAAATAGAATCCATAAAACGAATCAGTGGTGTTCATTCCCATACTCTTCTTAGGGACCATCTGGCAGGGTGCATATTTATAATCCTCATGCCAGAAGCACATTTGTGTCACAATGTACCTCTCTGACTGCTCCTTTTCCCTCTTTCCCTTTGAGTTCCCTTATTCCCTAAATATATTGTTCCATAAAGGTCCCTTTGCTCTTGACAGTGGCATCCTAGAACAACAGGACTGGAGTTTGTTATCTAGGTTTTTGTCTAGGCTCTACAACTTTCCAGCTGTGTGACCTTGTGCGTATAACTTAAGTTCAGGAGTCACAATGGCACCTTCCTCATGTGGTAGAGAATTAACTGAATTAGTATCTGAAAAGCATGTAACATGCTGTGTAGTGCTTGGATGATCAAACATGTTGGATGATATTGGCATTCTCTTTTTATTATATGCTCTCCATATTGGTAATATTGTTGCCTCAAACAACATTTTCAATCATAGCTCCACCTCTGAATTTTCTCTTGAGGTCCAGGCCTGGATCATAGTGGCCTGCTGGACGATGCCCTCTTGCAACACTCCACCAGCTGCCGAGTCCCATGTCCTGCCTCTGCAATGCCTCCCTGTGTTGTTTCCTTCCCCCTAGTCTCATCTCCAACACTGTGGTTGGTTCAGCTCACATCTCTGAATTTGTGTTGCAGCTACACTCCACCTGCTCTCCAGAACGCAATATTTTGGAGTAGGCTTCATCTCATCTTTCTTCTATTTGATTACTAACACTAGCTGAGTCTCCTTTGGAAGTTCCTTAGTGACGTCTCTCCTTTTTCCAGTCTTTCTTCTCTAGTGTCCTTTGTTTCTGCTAATAGGTTAACATGCCCGAAATAGATTATTCCTTCTTAAACTTCATTGTTTATCCATTACCTGCAGAATACAATAAAATGTTCCCAGCATTTGAGGTTCTGCTAGACTGGCCCCAGCATACCTCTCCAAACCTATTGCTCATGGTTCCTCTCTATGATTGCTGCTACCCTCCCACCCTGACTGCCTGCTGCCTGCTCTCCTGGTGCACTCTCCTGCCCTACCACCCCTGCCCCACCATCTCTACGCTTTAGGCTCAATATTCAGCTATAGACTATTTACTTTTGGTCTGAGCTACAAGACCACTTTGTCTTTGACCTCATTGTACATCATATTAGACTTTTAGTGACACGGACTATTTTTCATGTACTTCAAAATACTTATTGTCCTCGTAGGTTCTTGGAAACTTTGACTTTCAGCAAAATGTTGTACAACAGGTCCTCAAAAGGCATCGTTTCCTTCAACGACATTTTGTTTTACTGCTCACAAGAAAAAAAGTTTTCCTCATATGTCCTTTCACTTAAAGTCACAGTTTCCAAGAACCTATTGACACTGTTAAGTGAGAATTTACTGTATTATCTATTGTAAAACATTTCATTATTTTATAATCACTAAATAAAAAAAACTGCCTATTAAGATGACACAATGCTTTCATGTCACATAGAATCAATTTGTGTATTGCAAAAACTATCTTGGATCATTCCAGACACAGATTTTTGACATTATAACATCTGTGATTCTGTTAAAGGGAAAATACAAGCAATGTAAAAAAGGCATTCCTAAGAATGTCTTAAAATTCAGAGTCTGAGTATACTGAATCATGTCTTGACACAGAATTATTTTTACCTACTTTTTTCTAAGTTTTTTCTGAGTCTTATTGTCATTTAGGCTATTTCAGGAGTATTAGAAATCAATGAAATTAGAATTAGAAAAAGAATAGAGAAAATATTTGAAACCAAAGTGGTTTTTAAGAAGATCAATAATGTTAACAATCTGCTAGTTAGATTGGCTAAAAAAGAGAGAATTCAAATAACTGACATCAGGAAGAAAAGAGCACCACCATTCCTGCAGATACTCTTATCGGCCTTGATGGGATAATAAGGGGTGTTATGAACGACTTGATGCCAGCCAATCTGACAACTTAGATAAAAGGAATAAATCTTTTGAGATCCGTTCAATTACCAAAGTTAACTAAAGAAAAAAATAGATGATCTGAATAGTCTTATCTCTATTGATGAAATTAAATCCGTAGTAAAAAAACCCCCACATTTTCATTGAGAAAACTTCAGGGCCAGATATTTCCACTGATGAATGCTATCAGCCATTTAAGGCAGAAATAATATCAGTTCTCCACAATCTTTTCCAGAAGCTAGAAAGGAGCACATTCTAGTTCATTTTATGAGGCCAGTATAAGACTGATAGCAACACCAGACAAAGACATTACAAGAAAAGAAAACTTGTGAGCATAGATACAAAACCTTATAATCACTCTTTTCTGGCTGGACCCATGGAGGGTATTGTAGAGAAGAAAACGAAGGTTCCTGTTATGCCAGAAAAAAAGAAAGACTTCCACAGAACTGAGAATCAAGTGTCTGAGAAAGAAGTGTGCTCAAAAGATGCTTCGAAAAGCAAGGAGGAAGCGTATCTATGAGAAAACTAAGCATTATCATAAGGAGTACAGGCAGATGTATAGAACTGAGATTCGGATAGCTAGGATGGCAAGAAAAGCTGGCAACTTCTAAGTACCTGCAGAACCCAAATTGGCATTTGTCATCAGGATCAGAGGTATCAATGGTGTGAGTCCAAAGGTCCGAAAGGTGTTACAGCTTCTTCACCTATGCCAGATCTTCAGTGGAACTTTTGTTAAGCTAAACAAGGCCTTTTTTTTTGCAGTTTTTGGCTGGGGCTGGGTTTGAACCCGCCACCTCCGGCATATGGGGCTGGCGCCCTACTCCTTTGAGCCACAGGCGCACCCTCAGCAAGGCTTTGATTAACATGCTGAGGACTGTAGAACTGTATATATTGCATGGGGGTACCCAAATCTGAAGTCAGTAAATTGGCTAATCTATAAGCATGGTTATGGCAAAATCAATAAGAAGCGAATTGCATTGACTGACAACAGTTTGACTGCTGCATCTCTTGGTAACTATGGCATCATCTGCATGGAGGATCTGAGTCATGAGATCTATACTGTTGAAAAACCCTTCCAAGAAGCAAATAACTTCTTGTGGCCCTTCCAGTTATCATCTCCATGGGGTAGAATGAAGAAAAAGACAACCCACTTTGTAGAAGGTGGAGATGCTGGTAACAGGGAAGACCAAATCAATAGGCTTATTAGAAGAATGAAGTATCTTCCCTGATTATTTTTGTAATCTGGTCAGTTAATAAACAATGACTGCTTTCACACAGAAAAAAAAAAACAAACAAACCTTAACAATCAATATTTTAGCAAATGGGATCCAGATGTATATCAAAAAGATAGTAATAAGTCATCCCTGAAGGGGTTTGTCAAGGATTATAAAATAAATTCAACACTTCTTATTTCATGTAGTTTTGCTCTAAACAAATACCTGAGGCTGGGTAATTTTTTAAAGAAAAGGAGTTTATTGGGCTCACCATTCTGCCAGCTGGAAGATTGGGCATGTGGTGTCAGCCTCAGGCTGCTTCCACTCCTGGAGGAACGTGACAGGAAGCCAGTATAGGCAGAGATCACACCCCCAGAGTAAGCAAGGTCAAGGGGGAAGTGCCAGGATTTTTGTAATAACCAGCTCCCAGGGAACTAATAGAGTGAGAACTCACCGGGGAGAGCAATAATCTGTTCATGAGAAGTCCACCCCCAGAACCCAAACACCTCCCATTAGGCTCCACCTCCCACACTGGATCAAATCTCAACATGAGGTTTTGGGGGACAAACATTCAAAATATAGCAGACATTAAGAAATGAATGCAATTTCCCCATATCAGCCGACTGAAAAAGAAAAACTACATGAAAATCTCAACAGATACAGAAAAACCTTTAACAAAATTCATCATACATTTGTGATAAAAACTGTTAGCATACTACAAATAGAAGGAAATTTCCTCAAGCTGATAGCAGGGCATCCACCAAAAACCAACAGCCAACATCATAGTTGATGGTGAAAACAGAATGAGGAAGGTCAGAACATTAAAGCAAGAGAAAAAAGCCATGCAGATTGGACAAGAAGAAATAAAAGTATTTCTTTTTGCAGATAACATGATCATCTACAGAAATAAACCTGAAGAATCTACATAAAAACTACTAGAACTAATAAGTGAGTTTGGTAAGGCTGCAGGATACAATGTAAAAATACTAATATCAAAATTGTATTTCTCTGTACCAACAAAGATCAATTGGAAAATTTTAAAAAGATCATTTACAATAGCACAAAAAACATGAAATACTTCAGTGTTAAATTTAACAAAGTATATATATATATATTTTATTATTCATTTGTTTATCTATGAATGAGATGGGGTCTTGCTCTGTTGCCCAGGCTGGAGTATAGTGGCATGATCATAGCTCACTGCAACCTCACACTCCAGAGATCCATTGATCCTTCTGCTTCAGCGTCTGGAGTAAGTAGCTGGCATTATAGGTGTGTCCCACCATCCCCATCTCTCCCCTACTCTGGGTTAATTTTTTTCATTTTTTTTTTTAACAGATATAGTCTCAGTAAATTGCCTGAAATGAGTGTGTGAGATTTATATGTTAAATACTATTAAAAACTGAAGGGAAAAGTTAAAGAAAAATCTAAATAAGTGGAGAGATGCATGGGGATCATAGACAAGAAGACTCAGTATTATTAAAATGTCAGACCATTCCAAATTTATTTATAGATTTAACACAATTCCAATCAAAGTTCTAGTAGGTTGTTTTTTTGGGTAAAAATTGGCAAGGTGATTCTTAAATGTATATAGAATAATTAAGGATCTAAATTAACCAAAACAATTTTGGAAAAGCAATACAAAGAGAATCCACACTATAAACTTATAGTAGTTAGTGTAGTATAGAATGAGCATAAGACAGATATAAAATGGAACATACTTAGTAATAACAAGGGAACAAAATCTTGATACATGTAACAATGTGGATGGATCTCAAAAACATGACCCTAAGTAGAAGAAGCCAGTTATGAGAGGCTTCATGCTATATGATTTCATTTATATGACATTCTAGAAAACGTACCACTGGTTGCCAGAGTCTTAAGATGGGGAAGTGGGACTGGTAACAAAAGAGAGATGGGGAACCTTTTGGAGATAATGGAAATATTCTCTTCCTTGATTTGGTGATGGTTCATGACTATAGCTGCTGAACATCTCAGAGTGAATTATACCTCAGTAAACCTTTAAAAAGTTCTTCACCACTGTCTCTGAAATTTTATTTCAAATTAATGATACCCATTGTGTGAGTTTTGATGCATATATGCAGGAAATGGTAACTACATCATGACTGATGCATGGAACACAGCAGTTTCAGAAAGGATAAAATTAGAAAAAATGTACATCTTGGATCAATTCAAGACTCTTCCCTACCAGACTCTAATACCCTTGATGGTATCATCTGAGTCTGGCTTTTTCTTATATCTCATAGGCTTTTGATCAATACAGGTGTCCATAAAGTTCATGTGCATATTTTAAATTGCACAGGAACTTTATGGACACCCTGTAGTTATCAGATTAGTTAATTCATTTGTTAGCAAAGAAGCTTCTTAGATCTGAACTGATAGGTGGATAATTTTGTGCCCCAGGAAGCATAGAGAATGCATTGGTAAAAATCAGGCATGTGATTTAGATAAAATATGTCTTGTGGATTAAGATGTATTCATTTCTTTTTATAAAAATAGCACCAACAAACTAATATGTGCTTATTGGCACAAAATTGGAGCATAGAGAAGCAGCATAAACTCCCATCCACAAACCCAACACTGTTAATATTTTAAAATACTACATTCCAATTCTAAGATGCACCCTTTTCACGTTTTACTCTCCCTGAAATCTGGATGCAACTTATATTCTGTGTTTTCTTACCTCTTTCTGCCAGGTTGTGGCAGTTGTGTAGTTGCTGTCACTCCTCAGCATGTGTGCATGTGGAATTGTTTACATCAGGGTAATTTGGTGACTCTGACCCTCAACGATCAGTCCACCAACCATTTCAGGGAACTAGAGTCCTCACTGTTGGCCAATGTCCTTTCTTCCTCCAATCCCTTTTGGAATGATCAAGCATTAAATCTTGCAGAATGGGCTTCAATGACTTGGAAGAAAATATTGGAAATCCTTATGGAGAATCATTTTGAAAAGTTGTATTGTGTTCGTTGTGGCTTAGAGAATAATATCGTATGAAAAATACAGACAAGGAACAACTATGAATCAGACAAGGATCAGAGGTGTTGAAATCAGAATGTGAAGAAGTTGGAGGACTACTTTAACTTCTTTCCCTAATCTATTTATTTTTATTTATGCAGAAGCATGATATATGATAAAAGCCTATATTAATAAGTCTAAAAGAATTCTCTAAAAGGGTTAAAGAAATATCCTAAGAGACTAGAAAAATACTGTGTATAGTTTTATTGGCTATATATTTTTTCATTGTGGAACAAACATAAGACATGATCCATCTTACACCTACTTGTATCTTCAATTTGATCAAATATAGCATTTAATTCTCTCATTTTTTCTATGCATTTAAAATTTTTTATACATATATCTTGATAGAAAAGATATAAGAATACAACATATCTCTGAATTTTTTTCTGAACCATTTGAGAATAAGTTATAGAGATAGTATGCCTGTTTAACCCTAACTATCAGTGCAACCTGATGCAAATGAATAACACCTACTCAAATTCCATTTGCTTTGAACTGAGGGACCCAGGGAGGTCAACACCAGCAAGCACTCTGCAAGGAGAAACAAGGTTGTGGCCCCCTCCAACATTCCTCACTGGCTTTTATTGAAATCACAGGCATGAGAAAATACAGTACAGTGGAAAGATTCAAAGAAAGAGTAAAAGTTAAAAAACAAGTAGTTTTTATTTTTAACTACATGATTGAACTCCTAACACATACTGTTTACTGAACTTCTGTCTTGCCTTAACCTTAACACTGCTAATATATGACTTAGGGCTGGGACAGTATACTGTGTCTAGCGAGTACTGATTTCAGTATTCACAGTATTCAAGGACTATAGTGATTCTTGGCTTTTCCCTACATCACTTTGTCCCTAGTGCCCAGCACTTTTAATCCTATCCACTAGCCTACAACTAAGTGTTTATTTCCTAAGAACTGTAGTATTTTCTTATATATCCACAATACAATGATGAAATTCGGAACTTTGATAGCAACAGAATGCAAGTACCTAATTTAATCGTTTAAATCCAAATTTCATCAATTGTCTCAATAATGTTCTCCATAGCTATTAGAATGCCTTAGAATTTAATCCAGGACCACAAATTGCATTTAGTTGTCAAATCTCTTGAGTTACTTTCAATCTGGAGTAGTTCCTCAGCCTCTCTTTGTCTTTCTTGACACTGATATTTATTGAGAGTGCATGGTAGTTATTTTGCAGAATTTTTCCCCTTTTGAATTTGTGTGTTGCTTTCTCATTATCAGTTTCCCGTCATGCACTTCTGGTACTAAACAATAAAAACTGTAGTGTCCATCCTAGTGTATCATACTGGATGTACATAATGTTACTTTGGCCTACTATAGATGATGGCGACTTTGATGATCTAGTTAAGAGGGTATATTTTTCATATGCATTTTTGATATAATAGTATTCTGTTAGTTTATAAAAGATTGAATTCACCCTTGTTCTTTTAAAATCATAACAATTTTCTCATTGTTAAAAGCTCTTAATATTTATTGATCATTTTTGAAGAACAAAGTCCAAGTCTATTTAAATAGGCAGTGGGATTGAGCCCAGTTATCTTGTGAATGTGGGGTTAGAGTGTCCTTGATAAGCTCCATGATGGCCCAGGAAGGATAGGCAGTCTCCTGAGAAGGCCCGTAGAAGCCCTTGGCCCAGTGCATAGTAGATGCCCAAGCAAAGTTAGTGGAAACTCTAAGTTTCAGAAGTCCAGGAAATGACTAAAAATGAACCAGGAGAAAAAGCAAGCTGTTAAGAGCGCCAACTCAGAAGATGTGAATCATGAGACAAATGCCACGTGGAAAAGTTATATTAAATAATTCTTCCGTTTCCTCTGCCCCCAGGGCCTTTTTTTATGAAAATCAGTACATCTGCATCTGCTTAACAGTATGGAAGTCACTTATTTTAGGAAACACAGCTTCCTTTGTTTAGTATTAATGTCCTTTCTCTTCACATTTTCATCTACTACTTAAAACCTTAAAAAATGAAGACTTTTCGGAAAAAAAAGATTAGGAATTTATCATTCCTTTTGAAGTAAAGCCTTTGAGCACTGAAAATTAAATTCAGTTAGCCCATCTGTAATTTCCTGTAATTTAGTTAAATGCATTTTAATACTTCAAATATGAACTGAGAGAGGTATATTGTGGATGGTTCTGACGCTGCCTCCTCCCTGGGACGTGGCTTGTGACTGCTACGCTTGCTAAGGGACTGGCCCAATTCTCCGTGCCCTGCTATGGGGCGCCCTCTCCGAGCCGCGTGGCTCCCCACAAGGCCCCCGGGGTGTGCCTCTCTGGCCTCCGGGGCTGAGCAACTGCGGGAGGAGGCCCCCTGCAGAGCTGGGCTTCCTGTGGTCCCTTGATGAGGCCCGGTCGTCTCTCCATTTCTTGTTGCAACAAAGCGATCTTCATCTCCCGGGACCGAGTCCCGCAGAGCCACTTCACAGGTGTATGCGGGCAGGGTCACCCGGTTTTCCGACCTCACCTGGGCGCCCCCAGCACGGCTGCCCCACCCAGCTCTAGGAGTCGTTTTCCTTAAAGACCTGCCCTACTTGTCAGGTGAGGCGGGAGGGTGAGGAGGGCTCGAGGGAAAAGAAAACCCGGCCCTTCTGCGCAGTAAGAAGTTAGAAAAACTTCCGTATGACGGCAGGCTTTGGGTTTGGTCAGAGGCCCGGGACCTTTCTACCTACATAAATTCTTTCCCAACGCTCCCGTGGGCCCCGCAGGACAGCCATGAGACAGAGAAAGTGGCCCTAGGCCACCACCGGGCCTGCCTGCCTTCCTGACACCCTGGTGCGTGCTGGGGAGGGTTGGGGTGGGAACCCACCTTCCGGGGGCAGCTTGTCCTCATGAGCCCTGCAGGGAGTTCTGGGCGTTTGCCTGGGGGGGACAAGGCACCCTGGGGTCTGTGGGCCCTTGTGGGAGAGAGAAAAGGCCTTCCACTGGACCTTCTGGACCTTGGCAGGCTCCTGCTTCGGGATCAGCTGTCCTGTGCATTTTAGGACATTTAGCAGCGCCCTCCAGTAGCATGGCACACCCAACACTCTTGACAACCAAAACTGTTTCAGACACTGCCAGATGTCCCCTGGGAGTGAAAACTGCTGCTCTACCCCCAACCCACAAGCCTTAGAAATACTATTTTCATTATAAAAGTAATACATACATATTCACTAGAGAAATTTCAGAGAACAAAGAAATGTACAAAAAGGGGTTGGAGTTTTCACTTAATTTTCCACATATTTGCAATCTCATTTTACACAAAATTTTGTGCCCTTCATTTTCCTGTGAATCGTGTAACATTAACTAATCCTGGCAGGATATTCATTTAATTGTATGTTGAGTGCCTATGTTGTGACTATCCCCCTTCCATCTATTCACGTCATGTTAATGCAAATTAGCTCGGGAGCGTTTAACAGTGGGAGCCAAGTCAAAGCAGAGCCCTCCCGCGGGGTGCGTGTGGGGCCTGCCTAATCGTCCTATCTGGTCTTCTGCAACCCCAGGGACCAAGCAAGTAATGACTTCCTGGTTTTCAAGGAATCTCACATCATCTCCTGCCCACTTAGTCACAGGTCACATTTTTGTGTGTTTGGTGGAATTCTTATTTTCATCTGAATAAGATTCTCTCACCTATGTTCAGGGTTTGTGCATGTCCTAGAGGAGAAATGGATCCTTGGGAATCTATGTGCATAGCTATATTTGTGTTATTTATTATCTTTTAGCTGTGATTTGTTTGCATTGGAGGCAGCACTATCTGACATGTAGCCAGACACCCACGGAGGCTTTTAATAGCATGGGAAGACAGGGAGTGCTGAGGGACTCCGCCTCGGATGTCCCATGAGAAACATGTTGTCACCTAGGTTTTAAAGTGCCTTAGCCCAATTACTTATAGCCTCAGGCAGGAATGCTATCATTACAGGCATAAAAATGCATCAGAAAATGGTGATGAATTTGACAGGAAATACTGAAGGCCAAATTATGCTGGGAATGAAGAAAGGAAAATATAAACATATGAAATATGAACCTTTCGGCATGCTAGAGTTTCCTATCAGGCTGCAGCAAAGGTCTTCATGACTGTCCACAGCTCTTGGTGCCTGGTTTTAACAGGACTGATCTTTTTTGGGGAGGGGGAGGCTTTTATTTAATTGCTATTTATTTTTAAAATTGTGATAAAATATAATCACATAAAGTTTGCTATTTAATCATTCTTTTTCTTTTTTTTTTAGACAGAGTATCACTTTGTTACCCTGGGTAGAGTGCTATGGTGTCTTAGCTTACAGCAATCTCAAACTCCTGGGCTCAAGTAATCTTGTGTCCACTTCACAAATAGCTGGGACTACAGGTGCCCACCACAATGCCTGCCTAGTTTTTCTGTTTTTAGTAGAGACAGGATCTCACTCTTGTTCAGGCTGGTGTTGAACTCCTGAGCTCAAGCAATCTACCCACCGCGGTCTCCAGGACTGCTAGGATTACAGGCGTGGGCTACCGTACCCAGCCCATTTAATATTTTTAAGTGTACAATTCAATGGCACCACCTACATTCCTATTGTTGTGCAACCATTACCATCACCCATCTCCAGAGCTTGTGTATCTTGCAAAACTGAAACTGTCTTCATCAAACAGCTCCCCGCTTTTTCCTCTCCTTAGCACCACAGCGACCCCTGTTCTACTTTCTGTCTCTATAGACTTGACTACTCTAGCAAACTTGTATGAGTGGAATTACTGTCTTTGTCCTTTTTTGACTGGCTTCTTTCTCTTAGCATAATGTTCTCAAGGCATGTGTCAGAATTTTCTTCCTTTGTAAGGCAGAATAATATTCCATTGTCTGTATATGTGACATTCTGCTTGTCTATTCATCTGCTGTTGAACAATAGAGTTGTTCCTATATCTTGGCTATTGTGAATAGTGCTGCTGTGAACATGGGTGTAGAAATATGTGTGTGAGCCTCCCATTCCATTCTTTTGGCTATATACCTGAAAGTAAGATTGCTGGATCATATGGCAATTCTGTGTTTAACATTTTATTTTTGTTGTTGGAGATTCATTGAGGGTACAAAGAACCAGGTTATGTTAATTGCTTATGTCAGATAAAGACCCTCTATGTGTAACATTTTAGGAAGTCACTGAAACACTTCCCACAATGGCTAATGTACCATTTTACATTACCACAAGCAATGTGCAAGGCTACAATTTCTCCTCATCCTTCCCCCCACTTGTTGTTTTCTGATTTTTGTTAATATCCATCCTGATGTGAGATGGTATCTCACTGTGGCTTTAGCAGGAAAGATCTTTTGCTTTATGGTCCCAGAGTCTCTCAGCATGTGAGTTGGCATCCAGTCTCCTCTTGAGTGGGGGTGTTTGTTCATGACTTTAATACTGGGAGTCCTAATCTGAGCTTTCTGTCTTCCTTCCAGCATGCTGGGCTTCTGGGCTTCTAGTTTGCAAACTAGATCCACTTGCGACTTCCATTGCCCACTGTGTGACTCAGACAGGCTGCTTACCCTCTGGATAGTCTCAGGTTCTCGCCCATACATTGGAGGTCATAAGGACTATGAACTTAGATAACACTATTGCTGTGGCTATTCTTACTGCTTTTACAATCTTTCTTCCTTTGCCATGACATTGCCTCGCCACCAGGATTTGTCTCCAAATTGTGTGTGCTTGTCTTTGAAATACTTCTTGGGTTCCTGTTCACTTTGCCACAGGGGCGGAGTATTCTTGCTCCCTGAGAATATACCAACTCTTCTTCCCTCACCAGGGCTTTCTGAAAAATGCTACATTCCTGTTCCAAAATCACTTTCAATTTATTTTTCTCCAGTTTCAAATGCTATAATGGCTCCTAGTAACATAGTAAATTACATCCCAAGCTTGCTGCCTGGTGGTTTTGCTAATTTGTTAAGGTATAACATGCCCCTTATAGAGTGTGGAACCTTAATCTTAAGTGCATCGTTCATTGGGGCTTTACATATGCATCCCCCAGGTAACTGTCCCCCACATCAGAACATTCCAGCCTAGAGAAAGAGCCTGTGCCCACCCAGGCAGGAACACCTGCTTCTCTGCCCCAAACCACCTCTGGACCACTCCTGCAGGGCCACTTACAGGTCTGTTGGTGAGGTTCTCCTAAGATGTATCCTTCTGTCTGACATGTTTCCTTCATGCAGTTATTTGTCCCCGTGGTTAGCTCTTTTTGGTTCCCCAGTAGCAACCCAGTGAGCATGAATACCATACAGCTACTGTGCACATTCTTGAGAGAGCCTGCTGGTACACCCGTGCACTCTTTTCTCCTGACATGTGCCTCAGCGTGCTATTGGTGGGTCCAAGAATAGGTTGTTTCTTGTTTCATAAAAAAGTCTTTGTGATTATAATTTTTTTACCTAGCTTTATTAAGCTCTCATTTGCATAAATAAAATCCATCCATCTTAAATGTGCAGTTTGATGAGAGTATTGATAATGGCATACAGTTGTTTAATTAACAACATGGTCAAGATGTAGAACATTTCTAGCCCCCTACAATTTATTGTGCTCCTTTGGCGTCAGCAGCCCTCCCCAAACCTGCCTTAGGCAACCACAGAAGTTTCTAACACTAAAATTTTGCCTATTCTAGAGTTTTGTAAACATGGAACCATTCTATATAAGGTTTTTGGTATCTGGCTTCTTTCAATCAGCACAATGCTGATGGGTCACCCATGTTGCTGCGTGTTGTGTGTGCTAGGACTGCAAAGTGCTACAAACACTTAGGAAGATAGAAGGGCAGTTTATTATCACGTTAAGTATTAATTTACCATGTGGCATGGCAATAAAAACACATCTACAGTGCATGTATCTCTCGGTTTATAGCAGCATTATTGTAATAGACTCAAACTATAGCCCAACTGTCCAACAACTAGTGAAGACATAAGCAAATTTTGGTGTGTAAAATACTACTCAGCAATAAAAAGGAACGAACCACTGATACATGCAACAACCTGGACTTATTTTTTTGTTCCTTTTTAAAAATAGTTCTTTTTGAATTATTAAAACAAGAGATGCTTATTGTAACAAGTCAAACAAGACAGAGAAACAGAAGAAAGGATAAAGGTACCAAGTGTTTTACAGCTATTATGGACCCATAATAATTAACAATAAAAATACATTTTGTTAAGGGTAACTAATGTTAATGGCTGCTGGCTGTCTTTTTTTTTTTTTTGTATTCACACACAGGCACACACATACATGCAAATGAGCCCTCCTTCTTTTATGTTAAAAGTGGGAATCATACCACACCGATTACTCTGCAGTTTGCCTTTTACATGCATGGATCAATAGATTTGGGTCTAAATCCTTATTTTTCATAGCTGCAAATCATTATGGCTACATGATAATAAAGTCAATAATTCCCAATTTTGTTTTGTTGTGCAGGGCAAAGCAATGCTGTGAGGACTCCCCACACTCCTGCACCCTTCTGTGCTGGGGTTGACGCCTAGGGACAGACTCCAAGGCAGGGCCGCTGTGGTGACTTCTGAGGTTCACACTATCCCATGCAATTTAGGAAAGCAGTCTTTTGTTGGCAACTTCACAGCACTGAGTGATAGTAGTGTTGTCAATTTTTGCTAGTTTTTCCCATCAAAACAATAGTTGCTAGGCTTTGCCTTGAGCCTTTTTTGTGTGCATTTTCACCTCTATTTGCTGGTTGGTTCCCCCCCATTTTTTTGATTTTTTTGAAAAATTAAATCATAGCTAGGTACATTAATGCAATTGTGGGGTACAATGTGCTGGTTTTATATACAATTTGAAATATTTTTATCAAACAGGTAAATGTAGCCTTCACGGCATTTTCTTAGTTATTATGTTAAGACATTTGTATTGTACATTTAGTAAACTTCACATTTCCCCCTCCCTTTCTTTTATGAATTATGTGATCACATCACTTGCCCACTTTTCTATTGTATTGGGTTCTTCTCCTTTTTTTAATCAATTTTGTATATTTTATATGTTATGGCAAAAATGTTTTGCCAGACATTTAAAAAATGAGTACATCTATCTGCTGTTTCTTTATGGCTTGTAGGTTCTTTGTCTTGTATAGTTTTCTTACTGTAGATCAAACAGATCTTCTAATATTGTCATTTACTTTACTTTTTATATCTTAATTTTTAACACCAGTAATAAGATAGCAAATTAGGCCAAAATCTGCCTTCTGTGTCAAGTGTCACCTTATTCTACATTAAATTAAATATAATACACCTGACACTATTTCTAAAACTTTATTTCAGTCCACTGATACGTTTGTTTTTTATGTGCCAATAACTTACATTCAGACGTCGGTAGTGTTACAGTCAGGTTTATTACTGGGCAGGACATGTTATACCTTGCTGTTCTTCCCTGTTGTTTTTGATAATTTCTTCACAGTTTTTGAAATTTCTTATGTATTCTAACATACCCTTCAGCGTGAAACAATCTCATTAGGACTATAATTATAATTGAATTAAATAGTTATATTCATTTGGGGAGAATTTACATTTTAATAACATTCTATCCTTATACCTGGGGACATGGTGTGAATTTTCATTTATTCAGATCTTGCTTTATGTCTCTCAATAAGTTCTAGTTTTCTTCACCCAGTGTGTGCTCGACTTGCTATATGATGTCTTTTATGGTATTGTCCTGAATGTCTCCACCCCTAATTTCCATTTCTATCAGAGAGAAAAGATTGTTCTTTGTTTTCCTCTAAATTACCAAACCCTTATAATAGTTCCTAGCAATTTCTACTCCTTAAGTCTCTTTAGGAAGGTCATAGTGCCCAGCGTTCATGCCACTCCTGTTGGTTTCTTGCCTGCTTTCTCAGGTTCCCCACTGCGGGTCCTCCTCAGGCTAGCACACCCCCTCATCCACTTGGGCTGAACCCCACGTCTCTTACCATCTCGTGAGCACCTCTCTCAGAGCTCCTCTGCCTGAAAGGCCCAGTGCAGGCCTCTCCTCCAAAGGGAGCCTCCTCTGCAGAGGTGGCATTAAAATGACACGTGTGGCACTGACCAGTGACTTTAGCATCCTTCTTAACAGAGCACCTGGTTAAGACTGCAGGGGCTGAGCCTGTGCTCAGGTGCAGCATTGCTGCCCATCTCTGACCTTACACCTGAAGGTCCCAGGTCTTGCCTTTGCTGTATCAGGTCATGTCTGGCTGGGTAATATTTGTCACATCTCGTTGGTCTGTGCATCTAGTCTCATGTTCTCAGGTCACAGAGGGGTCCAGTAGAAGAGCTGGCTTCATGGTCATGGCTAATGTACTACATCACTCTTGCCTCTGGAGGAGAGAGAAATGGGTGGGGATAACACACATCCTCAGCTAGAAGCAAGGGCCATGTCTGTCCCTCATACTGTTGTAAAAACCGCTTGAGATACTGTCTGTAGGGCTTCGTGCATTGGTGCATGTGTGCGTTTGTCCATGGGCCTGAGGAGAGGCAGCTGTTAAAGGCAGGGCAGGTGTGCTTAGAGTTACCCAAGAGTGCGGGGGGCTTTGCGTGGCATGCTTTGCAGAGCTGGCTGCAACTCTCAGAAAACTGCCCTTGTGGGCGCTGACTGAACATGATCTCAGGTGAGCTCCCGGGTGGGAGTCCCAGCACCCATGAACTCTGCTTCTCACTTGCGGTGGCCGTTGGGAGCCTCCTCCCTTCTCCCTTCAAGAAGAGCATAATGCAATTCTTGGGCCACCATGTGGACTGACTGAGGCAAGGCAGTCAGGGACTCCCCCTAGCCCTCATTCCTCCCCATCCTTGTGCTTCTGAGAAGACCTGGGACCTGCAAAAAGATGGCTTTGCAGCCTAGATGACCTAAATTCAGATTTTCACTCCACAAATATTGTGTGATTCTGGGCAGAGTTAAGAACTCTGAGTTTAATTCCTTTTATTATGATTTATTTTTCCCAAATGGGAACATTTGCTCCTGCATCTTAGGTCTGGTGGTTCAGTGAGTGAGTCGAGGGACAGAAAACCTGGTGGCTGTCTCTGGTCCACCATGAGGATGAGGTTGGCTATTCCCTTGCCTTGGACCAGGACTGGCTCCCTGTGAGGTGTGTGAGTTTTGGCGTCTGGAGCAGGTTTTCCAAGGGCTGAACACCCTGCCTCCTGGTCCCAGATCCCTACTGCCCCTCATGCTCTGCTTCCTAATTCCAAGGTCTCCTTTACACACAATACCCTACCATCAGACACATTTTGTGCCACTCAGGCCCTTGCTAAGATTCTCTCATGCCCTCTTTCCTCCCCCAATTCAATCAGAGGGACTTTCTTTCCACATCCACATAGAAATCCACTAATATGGCCAGGAAGAGGTCAAAGATAACGGCTAAGAAAGAACAGAAGGCTTCTGCTGTGCCCTGCAGTAGAACCACGGAAGAATGCATAGACCATCCACAGGCAGCTTCTGCTACAGAACAGGCCCACAAGGTTGAGCATATGGCCTAAATAACGCTACACGAAGTGCGCCTCCCAGTGGAAGGTTTGCAGAGGATTAACACCACTTAGAGATGATGAGAATAAACCCAAATCTTCTCTCTTGTCTTGCAGGTGTGCTCTTGCCCAGAAAGGCTCCTCCTGCTGCTACTTCTTGGTGCCTCTGCTGGGCCTCCCCTGGGCTTTGTTGACTCCGCTGCGGCGCTCGCCTGCTTTCTCTCCATCTCTGCCCTCCCTCCGCTCCACCTGTCCTCCCTGGGCTGCCCGTCAACGTCTCCCCACACCTCAGTGAGCGCTCCCTCCTCTCTTCTTCTGGCCTTTCTGCTGATTTTCTTGTAACTTTCTCCTGATATTAAAGATTTTTTTTTAATAAATCAAAACTATGTGTCTGGGGAACATTTATTTCTAGAAATTTGCACTTTGGCTTTGTGTGTTCCATGTTGTTCATATCCTAGAGTTACTTTATAGTAATAGTAATAATCATCTGTAATTGTCTTATACACCTGCGGTATAGCAGTCTGTGCCCTGTTGGGAACGGGGCAGCACAGGGCCGCACAGCAGGAGGTGAGCAGTGGGACAGTGAGGGAAGCTTCCTCTGTGTTTACAGCCACTCCCCACGGCTCAAATCACTGCTTGAGCTCTGCTCCCTGTCAGAATGCAGCCACATTAGATTCTCAGGAGCATGCCCGACTGTAAACTGTGCATGTGAGAGAGCTGGGTCGCATGCTCTTAATGAGAATCTGATGCCTAATGATCTGAGGTGGGCATGTAATGATGCGATGCGCTTGAATCATCCTGAACTCTCTCCCCTCCCACCCACACTGCTAAATGTGGAAAATTGTCTTCCATGAAACTGGCCCCTGGTGCCAGAAAGGTTGGGGACTGCTGTTTCAAAATGCTGATGAAGGAGGGCATTTTTGGACAAGTGACGTGGACCATCAAAAGAAGCTGGCATGTGGGAACCCTTTCTCCCTGGCTGCCTGGGTACTGGGTTGTGAACAACAATGCCCCCCACCCCAACAGGGAGGAGTTCTTTACACTGCCTCCCCCAGCAGGCCAGAGGCCGGATGAGCTCACCCTTTGGCATGGAGATGTTAGTACCACGACTGTTTTTAATGACTGAAATAAGGTAAAATTGGACTAGACCCTTGGTTGTTTATTCACACTAACCACTTGCTTCCTGCCCTGCACCCCTGTTCTCACAACCATTGTTAACTGCTGACGCTGTTTCTTCCATATCAAGTGGGGAAAGCTGACTCCAGGGTCATGAGGAGAAGGCAAAGAGTTTGTGTGGCAGAAGGAATGAAAACACTGCTGCTAGCTGCTGACTCCAGAAGCCTGTTCACTACAGGTGTCATCTGGGACTAAAAACAAGACTTCCCCCTACCTTACCTCCACCCCGCATAAACATATGTAGCCTCACCTCTGCAGAAAAGATGGATCTGAGAGATTTGTTCTCCTGCCCTGTTGCTTTGCCAAATCAAATAAACCTTTCTCTGTCTCCAGGTTCCAGGGTCACAGTGTTTGGCTTTTGCTGCACTTTGGGTACATGAGCCTGAATTTGAGGTTCTGCCACAAGTTCTGATCTGTTCTAAGTGGCTCAGGTTAGTCTCACAGAGTGGTTCCACACTGCTTCCTCCAAATGGAGGGGCCGTTGCTGGAGAGTCGGGCTGTGGCAGGGTGGTCATTACCTCAGGGGTCAGAAAGCATGACTTAGGCTTCTAGGGTGAACAAGCTTCTCCTATTTGTTTATTGACAACCATTTTACTGTTATGTGCTTGACTTTGTTGCAGTCTCTTCGATGGACAATAGAAAAATAAGTTTCAATTGCATTTCTACTGTGGGCTTCCCGATGATCTGTGCATGGCAGTGAGGGCTGTCTGGAGCCCCTGGGTGCACACACAGATGGGGGTGTACTCAGTAGAAGGTTGGGGAGACTTGAGATTACCCTGTTGGCTTCATGTGTATGTATATGCATATCTATTTATATAGGTATAAAATCTGTCTTAGGATCAGTGCAAATGCCTTCAACAACTAAAAACTCTTCCTTCAGTCCTGAAGGATAATAGGACTGGATGTTGTGTATTGTGAAATATGTATTTAGTCTTTGTCCAGTTTTCTGGCTTACTTCTCCTAAAGTCCTTGTTACTTCAGTGGCGAGTGTCTTTTGTATGCCAGCGAGTTGACTTTTGGCTGGCAGCTCCTAGGAAGCTTCAGGATGGGGCTTGTCACTGAGAAGACTTTCAGCCCCACCCCAACATCTGGGGAGGAGGGAGGCCCTGAAGGGTAATTTGGTGACCAATGGACAGTGATTTAATCAAACTTGGCTATGTAATGATAACCAAGATATGCAAGAGAATAGGATTTGGGGAGCTGCCAGGATAGGAGTCTCATGAAAGCGCCACACCCGCTTCCTATGCCTCGCCCTACTCATTGCTTCGTCTGAATCCCTTGTAATGTCCTTTATAAGAAGCCAATAAATGTATTTCTCTGAGTTCTGTGAGCTGCTCTAGCAAATTAATCAAGCCCAGGGAGGGATTTGTGGGGATCCCCATTTGTGGTGGGTCGGTCAGAAGCACAGACAGAACAACCCGGGGCTTGCAGTGGCATCAGAAGTGGAGGCAGTGTTGGGACTAGCCCCTCACCCTGTGCAATTTATATTGGAGGGTTGGGAAATGCTGATAAATTGGCAGCTGATGTGAGAAGCTGGTGGAGGGGATCCAGGAGATGCTGATGAGAGCAAAAGAACCCCTAGGTTGGAAGAGTCAGGGGCACTCCCATGATGGAATTGAGTACATAGAAATGTAACTCCTGCCCTTAGGTCTCCAAAGGCCCACATGAGTTTGGAGGGGGGCTGTGGCTGAATCATGTCCCCTGCAGGTGTGGTCCCCAAACCCTGAGCTTTGGACTCATACCTATCCATGGCATGTTAGGAACCAGGCTGCACAGCAGGAGGTGAGTGAGGGAAGCTTCATCTGTACTTGCAGCTACCCCCAACCTTGATCCCATAACCACTTGAGCTCTGCCTCCTGTCCCCTGTCCCATCGCCCCCAACCCTGTCTATGGAAAAATTTTCTTCCATGAAACAGGTCTTTGGTGCCACAAAGGTTTGGGGCCCACTCTCCTATAGGGATAGAAGATTTAGGGAAGATTAGCTGTCTCTAAATTCTTTGTGCATGCACAGAGCGGCATAAGTTGCCCAAATCATCAGTTTTAGGTAGTAGCAATAGTACTATAGCCAAATCTGTGAAGATGGCCTCTGAGGTCTGGTAGAGTTCTGGCCACTTCCTTGAGAAGGTCCAACATGCCTGCAGCTAAGAAGCTGAGGTGGCCAGAGAACCATCCCTCTGCTATAGCAGCTGGCCCTGGTCCAAGGAAAGAAAAGATTCTGTAGAGGACAGAGAGCTGCCTTCAGATCTGCGTGGTGCTGGAACAGGGCAGAGGACCTGGCAGGAAGGGAAAGGAAGGCAGGTTTGCTCAGCATTAGGAGGAGCCCCCTACGGCAGCATGTTTGAAATGGACACTGTCCCTTCCCCTCCCCCAGTGCCAGAGCGGAGGCTGGGGGTGGTTTTCTGGGGCTCTGAAGGGCTTTGTGTACCGATTGGGGATGGAGGTTTGTGCTCTGCTCCAAGATCTGTGCTAACCACGATACTTGATCACCTCCTTTCATCTGCAGGATGGCCTTATTTTATCTCCATTGTACAAGGGAGACGTTCAGGCTCGGGGAAGTTAAGTGCACAGTTAGTAAGGACCTGCGTGGACTTTGCCTAGAGCCTCACTTTCGACCACCCCCAGTACCCGTATTGCAGACCATGACAGCCTATCTAACTGGAACGGCATGGGGATCCGTGAGACTGTGTGTGTGTATTTATTTATTTTTCTTTTACTTAGATTAAAAATCGTGCAGAACTTCATGGTATGACATAACAGCAGAAAGGCAAGGTGGCTTTTTAAAAATGGCTTTTTTGAGGATTCTGTTACCATTGTATTCCACATGTGAGAAGTGTACAATTTGGAAAGCTGTGACCAGTACACTCTTGACACCATTGCCACACTCAAGAGGAGCACCTACATCAGGCATCCTCAAACTTTTTAAACAGGGGGCCAATTCACTGTCCCTCAGACCGTTGGAGGGCTGGACTATAGTTTAAAAAAAAAAACTATGAACAAATTCCTATGCACACTGCACATACCTTATTTTGAAGTAAAAAACAAAATGAGAACAAATACAATTCACATCAACTCATGTGGCCCGCTGGCCGTAGTTTGAGGACCCCT
>CAUYRH010029515.1:0-15388 GCA_963574655.1 Perodicticus potto
CATTACACAGCTTTAAAGAAAGATGGAGACTTCATCTCTTTCATGTTTACATGGATGGAGCTGGAACATATTCTTCTTAGCCAAGTATCTCAAGAATGGAAGAAAAAGTATCCAATGTACTCAGCCCTACTATGAAACTAACTTATAGCTTTCATATAAAGGCTATAACCCAATTATAGCACAAGAATAAGGGGAAAGGGATACGGGAGGAGAGGATAAAAAAATAAATAAATAAATAAATAAATAGTAGTATATGTTCTACAATTTTCAGTAACACAGAAAGAAGAACCATTAACTGTTACCAGGGTAGGCAAGAAAGATCAGGACTAGGAACAGAAGTAAAAGGGCAAGGTTAGGGCTTAGCACTGGTAGCTCGGTGGTTAGGTCACTGGCCACATGCACTGGGGCTGGTAGTTCATAACCAAGCCTGGGCCTGCTAAACAACAAGGATGACCAACAACAAAAAAATAGCCAGGCATTGTGGCAGGCACCTGTAGCCCCTGCTACTTGGGAGGCTGAGGCAAGAGAATCACTCAAGCCCGAATTTGAAGTTGATGTGAGCTGTGATGCCATAGCCCTCTACTGAGGGTCACATAGTGAGACTCTGTCTCAAAAAATAACTAAATAAATAAAAGGCAAGGTTAGGTTAATATAGAATATTCCAGGTCTTAAAAAGGTAACATATTCCTGCACTACAAAATTAAAAAGTAATAAATATAATATTAAATAATCAACTCTTTTTTAATATGTTTTACATTTGTTTACATTATTTATTTTACTATTATTATAGTTACACACCTCTTAATGATATTTCAATCAACAATAGACTACATAAATGTGGTCCCATAAGATTATAATATCATATTTTTATTGTGCGTTTTCTATGTTTAGATACATAAAACAAAACATTGTGTTATAATTGCCAACAGTATTCAGTATAGTAACATGCTGTATGGGTTTGTAGCTGACAAGCAATGGGCTATACTACACAGCCAAGGTGTGTAGTAAGCAATAACATCTAGGTTTGTGTAAGCACTCTCTGTGATGTTCCACAATGACAAAATTGGCTAACAATGCATTTCACAGAACATAACTCTGTCTTTAAATGAAGCATGACTGCATTTTGTTATTATTTATATTATATTTCTTAATAGTGTGCATTTATAAAACATGTTTCAGCTCCTGCTAATGATCTAATAATTCATATCATAACCCTCACACCAATAACAATTACAAACTCTGGATAAACTCCTTAAAAGAAAATAAAAACAATGTGAAGGAAAGTAATCAAAAGTTACCAGAAAAAGGAAAGAATTCAAAAACGGAAAGAAAAGAAACACAATGGGTGAGGTCCATATTCATACAGCTTTCCCCTTAAGGCACTCCCCACTCTGAAATGCACAGGAAACAGAAGTGAAGCAGAAAACTATAGAGGTATTGGGCTAAGTAGAAGGAATTTGGGACTACTAAAGCTGCTGCAAACTGAAGGAGGAATCCTTGAAAGAAAGAAGGCACAAAATTTATGTAAAAGTTCTCTAAAATACTTGAATGATCCCTTAACTGTTTATGAAGGATATAAATTCCATCAAGCCTAGTAAGGAAAACAGCAGCTGAAAACCTGACAGACATTTGATAAATGCCCACTATAGGACAGACAAAGTTAAGTTTGAGGCTTCCACTGAAACCCCACGAAGGCCCCGTCTTAGGAGTAAAGATCACAAGCCAGTATTCTTTCTAAGACTAAGAGCAAAAGTGAAGTAGATCCACATTAACAAAGCCTACAACCAAAGGGAGACAAAATTGAGATAATCTGCAAATAACTTAATCACATTTTAGATCAAAACTCAACATTCTTCAAAAGAAAGTAACAAATTCATAATCTCTAAAACAAATCATCTACAATGTCTAGTTTTGAATTCAAAAAAAAAAATTAGGCATGCAACAAAACAGGAAAATATGGTCCAGAGTCAACAGAAATTGACCTACAAGTGACCTAGGTTTTAGAATTAGCAACCCAGGATTTTAAAAGAGCAATAATAAATGTGTTAGCAACGGCTTTAATGGATGAAGATATGGGGACTTTTAAGAGAAATATAGAAGCTGTTAAAAAATTAAAATCTTAGAGCTAAAAACATAATGTCATATTTTAAAAAAACATTCACTTAAGATTAACATCACGTTGAACTGCAGAACAAGAGATCAGTGACCCTACAGACAATTCAACAGCAACCATCCAAGCAAAAGGTTAATGGTTAATTTTATATGCCAACTTGACTGAGCCATGAAGTACCCAGCTATTTGGTCAAACATTATTCTGGGTGTTCCCATGAATGGGATTATAATTTAAATCAATATATTAAGTATATTCAGCAAATGAAATTGTCTTCCCTAATGCAGGTGAGGCTCAAGTCAGTTGAAGCCTACATAGACAAAAAAGCTAATCCTTCCCCAGAGTAAGAAAGAATTTTTTCTGCCTGGCTGACTTCAAGCTAGGACATGTCTTTTTTTTCCTGTATTTTGAACTAAACAAAACCATGGGCTCCTCTCTGGTCTTGAGCCTACCGGACTCTAGCTTTCAGACTAGAACTATACCAGTAGCTCTCCAGCTTGCCGACTACTCCTACAGATCTTGGTACCTATCAGTCTCCTTAATTACAAGAACCACATCCTTATAATAATATATATGTATATAAAATATACACACACATATATATATACATGTGTATATACGTATAAATATCTTCTTTTGCTTCCATTTCTCTAGAGAACAGAACACACAGAACAAAGGTTGAAGAAATGGCAGTCCCAGTAACATATGATGGTATCAAATATCACTACCATGTGATGATGTCAAATGTTTTAATATAGATGTAATTGGAGTTACAAAAGTGTAAAGGGACAGCAATGATGATTGCCCAACACTGTAAATAAACTTAGTACCACTTCATTGTACACTTAAAATGGTTAAAATGATAAATTTTATGCTATGTATATTTTATCACAATAAAAAATATGGGAAGAAAGTGCTAAAAGGAAAAGCTGCCAACCTAGAAAGTAAAGGCAAAATAAGGATTTTTTTAAATAATAAAAGCTGAGAGAATTTTTCACCAACATACCCATACTACCAGAAATGCTAATGGAAGTTCCAGGTTAAAGGAAATGGTGCCAGACAGAAATTCAGATATATACATGCCATATCTGGCATATATATTTCATATATATATAGAGAGAGAGAGAGAAAGAGAGAGATAAGTATATATGAAAACACTAAAATACATGAATGAAATAATACATAAATATAAACATATTTTTATGTATGAAAATATTCATACATAATGAAGTACGTATGAAAATATTGAATAACAAGTTCTTTTAGAATAAAAAATCTTAGAAAGATATTCTAAAATATTCTAGAACACTCAAGAGGATTAAAAAGTTACAGATTATGTGCCCCCTAAAGGTAATAAGGAACACAGCACATCATTTACTATCACTAATACACAAACTAATTTTTACTGAGGATTAGACAAGTAGCCTAATATAAGGTGATATCTCGGTTTTTTAATATACATGATAGTTGTAATTTATTCTTTTAAATTCATTATAGGTCAATATCATTCCCTTTTGTAAAGAACAGATTCATATATCACTTTACATTCAAGTATCTGATTTACTCAGAGAACATTTCTTGCTAGTTGATTACAGAAGTTTCAAGAAATCTATGGTATGTTAGGTTTTTCTTGTTATGATCATAAAATACTAGTGCATAGTGAAAAACATTTTTGTTATCCTACAAAATCTAGTCATGCATTTTACAATACCTTTTAATGTAAATTATCCGAAGTAAATTGGCAAACTAAACATTTAAGTTTATTCCCATATCTTACTAAAACCCTAAAAAATAAATTTAATGAAGAAAAAAAAATTTAAACAACTCCCTAGAAGGAAAAAAGAGAGAGAATTTAAAAAGAAGAAAAGAAGTTTTGAAAAAGATACAGGAGACTGGAGCACAATACCCAACATCTGATTAATAAAAATTAGAAAAATAAAAAAAAATATATGAAAGAAAATACTCCACAATTTTTTTAATTTCCCCAAAACTGAAGCACTTGAATTTCTAGAGAAAAGTACAAAATAAGTACTCAGCAGAGAGTGGAGGAAAAATAAAAAAACCTGCCTCACTGCTTCACTGAAAGATAATCCAAACACGGGAAATAAGAGTCTCCATACACTACAAAAACTAGGAGTCTTGCATAATAGCAAGACTGGAAACTAGATGATAAGAGAATAATGTCTTCAAAAACCTAAGAGAATGGGTAGCACCTGTGGTTTAGTGAGTAGGGCGCCAGCCCCAAATACCGAGGGTGGCAGGTTCGAATCCAGCCCCAGTCAAACTGCAACAAAAAAATGGCCAGGCATTATGGCAGGCACCTGTAGTCCCAGCTACTCGAGAGGCTGAGGCAAGAGAATATCCTAAGACCGAAAGTTGGAGGTTGCTATGAGCTGTGATGCCACAGAAAGGGCGACAAAGTGAGACTCTGTCTCTTTAAAAAAAAAAAAAAAAAAAAAAACCTAAGAGAAAATGATTTCCAGTCTTATACGTACCAAATAGGAACTAAAACAAGAAAGAAAAACACATGAAATCCAGGACACAGAAAATCTGATACTGAAGAGAAGCAAAAGGAATCTCAAGGTAAAGGGAAGTGAACTCTAAGATGACAGTTACACAGCAGGCCAAGTCAGACTATAATAAGAAGTCTACAAGGGAAGGTGCCAGGTGGCCTATCTCCAAGAGAAAAAAAATCAGATCAGGCAGGTGATCTGATTTGTTTCTCAGTCAGTAAGTCTAAAACAAGTTCCATGAGAAAAACCGTAAGGCAGAGATGGGCACTAAAGGCAATTTAGAACTCTCATACTCCTGCCACACTGCCACTCTGTCACACACACATTTCTCTTCCCTCCAGTCTCCTATTACAAGTTTCAGCTACATAAATATATTATTAAGGGCTGAGCTTGTATACTTTCTATGAAACACATGTATAACCATGTCCTTTTTATACACCTTGGTTTCCTCAGCATTAATAAATCTTCAGTTTTGCATTTGATAATTTAAATTATATTTACAAATTACATTGGTAAAAATAAAAATTTAACTTGATCAGAATGTTTTTAATATCTTTCTCATTTTCTGCAAATACGTAGCTACAATTTCTTTTTAAAAACAGACATATACACAAACACATATACATATTCATAAGTTCGTTTTTCTTTTTTTTAGCCATTACATTTAATTATCAAACACATCTTAACAATTTCTAGTTACTTCATAACATTTCATTATAAGATTACATAATCATTTATTTATTCAGATTCCTCTGTATTGAACATAAGACTTTTTCAAATTTTTTTATATTCTTAGTACTACTGAGTACCCTTCCACATAAATCTTTGTTTATATCTCCAATGAGTAGTTTCTAAAACCCTTTTATCTATACTACTTAGCTGTCCTTCAAAAGTTCTGCCAATTTACATTTTCACTATAATGTATTATGCTCCTATCACCGAACACTTACCAGGAATTATATTTTTTAACTCTTTCAAAAAATAATACAGAACAAATTTAACACGTACTAATTTGAATTTATTAGTTATGTTATCTACTTAGAACTTTTCACCATTTTTCTATTGGGCTATTATTTGTATTTGTGTTTTTAAAGTTTAATTAAACTCCTTCATAGATTAAAGACACAGGTCCCCTTGTCATATTAGTGACAAGTATTTTTCAGTTTTAACTTTTAGGTAGTCACATCTTTATTCTTCTTTCTCTTACACTGACATCAGCTCAAGAACAATTAAATGCTGATTTAGGTTTTCTTCTCTCTCTCTCTTTTTTTCTCTCTCTTTGGAGAGTGGTATTATGATTTTATTAGTAGTAATTACTTTAAGTAATTGAAAAGGACTCATAGCAATACTTATATAAAAGCATGAGAAAGCAACAAGTAGACCTAAGGAATATAAAGTCACTTAAAATCAAATAACTTCCGGGAGAGCAGAGAGAGAAAGAATGAGGGAGGGGTGGGGAAAGGAAGAGCAGAGAGAGGGAAGGAGGGAGGCGGGTGGGGTCTTGGTGTGTGCCACACCTTTTGGGGGCAAAACACAATTGTAAGAGGGACTTTACCTAACAAATGCGATCAGTGTAACATGGTTTCTTGTACCTTCAATGAATCCCCAACAATAAAAAAAAAAAAAAAAGAAAGAAAGAAAGAAAAACCGGAAAAACAAAAATCAAATAACTTCCTACATACCTTTTAACTATAAGTATGTCAACACATAAGCTTTCTTCCCTAAGTATCTGTTATACATGGGTCATAACAGGAGTAATGCTACACTTTTAAGCATATGAACTCATATAGCTTAAGTTTTTAAAAATTCTTACTCACTTGTGGTCATGATGTTAGGAGGGCAAGAGGGTATTCCATGATCTACTGCCCATCTGTAGGCTCCTTCTCCAACTAAAAAGCTAACAACAGAAAAATTATTATTTTAAAATAATTCACAGTGTCACCTCCTACTTATTCAATAAAATTAATATAAATAATATTGTAAGGAAATTGACCAAAAAGTCTTGCATAGAGACATAATTCCAGATTTACCTCAAAATAAGATGACTATCATGCTCAAAAATTCTTTTAAACCTTTCAACAAATTAGAAATTTGACAAATGGAAATGCTACCATAACATTTGCCATAACTAACAAGGAAAATAGGCAAAACACAATAAAAAGTAAAAATAGTTGACTTCGCAGTGGAAAATATTAAAATTTATCTTGGATTAACATTGTTCTCAGTTTATGTCAGAAGACTTATTTAATCAGGTTAAAAGAGTTTAAAATTAAGTGAATGTCTTGAGATTTAGTCTTCCTGCCTAATAGAATACCTGGATCCATCCAAAATTAGTGTGTACATCTAGAGATGCCCAAATATATACCCTTACATGTATCTAAGCCTCGATACAATAGAAATATATACACATAACCCCCAGATTCATTTTCACTGTGATAAGTAAAGAACAGTGGTATGTCCCAGAGGAATTATCTTAAGCCTTGCGCAGCAGGTTTCAACATAACAAAGTGAATAAAAGGATACCGCTAATTAACTATGAAAGACTCATTTTCAAAGATTCCAAATAGTGTGTAAGATAATTAACTATCACATTCCTTAAGTAATTTGAGTAAGCAAATAGTAATGGCAAGCTGTTACTATAATAATCGATCACTTCATTTTCTTCTATAGACAACTTTTTAAAGATTTCAGCCAGCTAATAATGGATTCCTTGAACTTGTGCCTGCTTGTTAGTTTCCCACTCTCTACTTTTTGTTTCTGTTCTTCTAATCATTCCAACACTAAAGATTTTATTGTTAATAAGATCAGTGACAGGCTGGCAAAATAAAATCTAAATACATCACCAGAAACATGTCCAATGATTCCAGTGGGAAACTAAATAGTTAACCCCAATAACTGTTTTGCAATATATATAACAGGGGATGGAGGGGACATTGGAAAAAGTGAGGAGAAAAGACCAAAAAGAATAAACTTTACCTCTACAATACTCTATTTTTAAACAATCCTAAAGGCTTCTGAGCATAGAAAACACTTGTTCCTATTCTCGTACTAAATGAAAACTGCTTCAAAGGAAAGCTGTCACATACAGTTCAAATGTTAGAACAACTGAAATAGGAACTTGGATGCAGATTTGAGTTGTCCTGATGGCATTTGCAGCATTTCCTTCTTCTAGAAAAATAATTCAATGAAAAAAAATCTTCTCTTCATGTAAAGACGTAAAAAAGAAGTTGCAGTAGTAAATTAAATGAACGAGACAGAAGTTTGGAGGCGAATCTAGTATTTTCAGCATTCCCATTGGTCATGTGGGGTTCAATTCCAGTATCTGCAATCAGTGGCATTTTACAAAACATTCTTAGATGTATTTTTCATTGTTTTATCACTCATAGGTTTGATTCTAAACAAAATAATTTGATGCTGTTGAATACTTGAATGTCATTTTACTAAAAATCATGCTAGATATCTGCCCTTAATATCAAAAATTATTGTCTAGTAGGTCAAACAAAACATCATGTAACTGCTTTTGAAATCACACTTAGTGCAAGCTTTTGCTAAGGATTATACTGACATGACCAAAAAAGTCACTTTCCAAGACATTAAGTGCAGTACCAATTAAATTTCTCTCAAACATGTTTCTGACTCAAAAAGTTTTGAGAAAATGTTCACCCAAATCCATTTGAAAGTCCCACTGACTCTCCCTGGATAATTTATCTGGAATTTGACCACTTCCCACCACCTTAGTCTGAGCCATCATCATCTGATACCAGATTGTTGCAATGGCCTCTCAATTTCTATGCTTGTCTTTCCCTGTGCCCTCAGATTCTAGTCAATTCTCAACACACCTGCCAATAAAATCCTCCTAAAACACAAGTCAGATAATTTTTCTTCTCAAACTCCTGAAAAAACTCTTGCAAGGACTAGTATAAAAACTGCAGCCTTTAAAAGCGTCTGCTAGCTTCTATGTAAGCTTATCCTCCCCACCTCGCATTCCTCTTGCCTCTGTGTCCTCTACTGGAGGCTCTTCTAGTACCACTGCTATGCCAAGGAGGCTCCTGCATGGGAGACTTTACCCTGACTGTCCTGTCTGCATCCTCCTCTGTTTCCCAAAGGCAATTCTTTCACCTGCTCATATAGTCCTTTTATTTAAAAATGTATACCAAAACATTGCACTCTCCCCTACCCAGTTTTCCCAATCTCACTCTTTTTATCTTGTTTATCTTTTTTCTACCTTCTAAAATGCTATATAATTTATAATTTACATATTATATCTAGTGCTTTAGTTCAGTCTCCCTTTTACAAACTGTAAGCTTCATAAGGGTAGAAATCTTTGTTTTTCCCATCAGTATCTCTCAAGCATTTACAATGGTACCTGAAACACATTAAGCTTTAGATAAACATCAGCAAGACATTAAACAAAATAATAGCAGAGTGTCGAATGCCCCCAGATTAAAGGACAGCATTTTCATTGTGTTAGACCCACCTAATTTACAGTAAGCAGGTCTAAAGGGTTATAGAACAAAAAGCATCAATCTGGGCAACAGTGAGACCTTATATCTACAAAAATAAAAAAATCAGTCAGGCATGGTGGTGTAGTCCCATCCACTTGGGAAGATGAACCAATGGAGCCAGGCGTTTCAGGTTGCAGTCAGCTAGGTGACAGCACTGCACTCTAGACCAGGAGACAGAGCAAGACCTTGTCTCAAAAATAAAACAAAAAGCAACAACACTCTACTGAGCACTGAGATGGGGTAACAGCAACTTCTAATAAGCTAATCTGCAAATGCTGCACGTGCTTGCAGAGAAAAACATCATGAAATGGGCAATCTGGGCAAATTCGGTGAATTATAATCTTATGGAGGGGAACCATGCATTTGCAAAGAACCATGACTCTGTGAGTTTAAAATGTGTAATTTAGGCTCGGTGCCTGTGGCTCAATGGGCTAAGGCGCCAGCCACGTACACCTCAGCTGGCGGGTTTGAAATCCAGCCCGGGCCCGCCAATCAACAATGATAGCTGCAACCAAAACATGGCCAGGCGTTGTGGCGGGCGCCTGTAATCCCAGCTACTTGGGAGGCAGAAGCAGGAGAATCGCTTGAGCCCCGGAGTTGGAGGTTGCTGTGAGCTGTGATGCCACAGCACTCTATCCAGGGTGACAGCTTGAAGCTCTGTCTCAAAAAAAATAAAATAAAATGTGTAATTTATTGACCAGAAAGCTCTCAAGGATCTTTAAGAACTCCAATAATCAAAATACATTATTCTGAATAAGACACATATAAGAAAAAATAACTCCTTGTTTGGACTTAAAAACTGATTTCATCTATCACTTCTCTGTCTATCATAAATATGTAAAATTGATTATTGCTTATTCAAAGCTTTTAGACACAAAGTACAAATAAAGAAGAATTTGCTATTTTGAAGATAATTTATAACAATCAAATTAAATAACTAGATTTTTTTCAAATTTTTATTTCAGAATATTTCAAACATATATAACTGCTGTGATCCAAATGTTTGTGTCACCTCCCCCCAAAAAAATCATATTGTCAAATCCTAGCCCCTATTTATTGGGATAGCATTAGAATATGGGGTCTCTGGGGAAGTGACTTGCTCATGAGGGTGCAACCTTCCTGAATGGTATTGGTGCCCTTATAAAAAATCCCAGAGAGCTGAGCTACCTTGCCCTTTTTTCACATGAGAATTCAGTCAGAAGATACTGTATATGAGGAACTGATTTTCATAGACATCAAATCTATCAGCTTGTCGATCTTGAACTTCCCAGCATCAAAACTAAGAAATAAATTTTTGTTGTTTATAACTTATGTAGTTTATGATATTAAGGTGGTTTGCTATAGCCGCCCAAAGGGACAAAGACAGTAACAGTACTGAGAATAGCGTAATGAACCCAACAGATCATCACTCTGCTTTAATAATTACTAACACATTGCCAAACTCATTCATTTACACCCCTCAAGGTTATTATGAAACAAATCCCAGATATAACATAATTTCAACTATAAATATTTCTAGTATGCACCTAAAGAAATTGCTTTTAGGGCGGCGCCTGTGGCTCAGCGAGTAGGGTACCGGCCCCATATACCGAAGGTGGTGGGTTCAAACCCAGCTTCGGCTGAACTGCAAAAACAAAAAAATAGCCAGGCATTGAGGCGGGCGCCTGTAGTCCCAGCTACTCGGGAGGCTAAGGCAAGAGAATCGCATAAGCCCAGGAGTTGGAGGTTGCTGTGAGCTGTGTGACACCACGGCACTCTACGGAGGGCGAGAAAGTGAAACTCTGTCTCCACAAAAAAAAAAAAAAGAAAGAAAGAAAAAAAAGAAATTGCTTTTAAAAACACATAACCATAACATAACTGATACATAAAAAAATTCAACAATAAATCTTTAGAATCAAAAAATATTGAATGTTCACTTCTGGTGTTACCAAATATTTGCTGTTGTTACTTGAGTTTCTTTAACTATTTGGTTGAATTGCAAATTTAACTAAGTCTATACTTTCTGATTAATCAATAGGTCACTTGTATTTCTTTTAATCTTTAGGCTTTTAAATTTTCTTTATATACAACAAAAGTATTATAAATTTAAATGAACTTATGAAATATAACAGACTGAATAATAATTTAAGATAAATAATGTACCAAAAATTACATATTTCTTTCAAAAAATTCTAAATTGGGAGTCAGTAAATTATTCTATTAAAGTCAGATGATAAATAGTTTAGGCTTCATTAGCCAAACATCTCTTGCAAAAACACAATTTTGCCTTTTCAGTATACAATCAGACAGACAATACACACACAAATGTGTAGGGCTATGTTCCAACCAAACATTATTTATAAAAATGGGCTGGGCCGTGCCTGTGGCTCAGGGAGCAGGGCACCAGTCCCATATACTCAGAATGGCAGGTTCGAACTCAGCCCCGGCCAAAACTATAACCAAAAAAAAAAAAAAAAAAAAACAGGGTGGGGGGGACAGCAGACCAAATTTGGCACACAAGCTTTTTGACAACCCTTGTTCTATACCATAATGACTATCAAAGTTGCATTCTATCATAACGGAGGAAAAAAAGATTCAAACTCAAGTAACATTAAAACATAGGCAAATTTGTCAGACTTGATCATGGAAGTTAAACCAACTTTATAAAGATACAAAATATTACTGTAGTAGCTTTACCAAACCACAGTGCAACATAATATAAGCCCCAAGAGAAGCACCAAATGAATGAATTGTTCTGCCGAGGGTCTGCTAACAAAGCCATAAGAATTTATAAATTCTAACATTTTTAGACACAATTCAAACAATCAGACCTCCTGCCTTCTCCAATAAAGTATACAGAACAAAAAAAAAAAATAAAGTATACAGAATAAAAAACTATTTAAAGACATCTTAGAAACATCCATTCCATGCTACTCCATAGAACGCTTTGCCTTTTCAATAAATGACATCTAATTTTTAAGTTATTGTACCTGGAAAGAACACCCATCTGGGAAGAAGTCTGGGACTCAGGTTCAATATCTGCAAAATGTGTTACCCTAATAAGTCACATAACTTCAATGAGAATAATGCATCGAAGTATATAAAATAGTGACTATCAAAGTATGCAAATATAATAAATGTTAGCTATTATCATAGAAATTAGATAACTAGACTTAATAGGATCATATGTAAATAAACTTGAAGTAAAAATATGATAAATTTGGTAACATTGTTTTGAAGTACTCAGGGAAATAATTTTTTTTAAACTACTCCATTTATACAGTGAATTTCCAGGTATGTCAGAGATTTCTACTTCTGGACAACAGAAAACAAAGTTTCTCTCTTGGGCAGCGCCTATGGCTCAGTGGGCAGGGCGCCAGCCCCAAATACGGAGGGTGGCGGGTTCAAACCCAGCCCCAGCCAAAATGCAACAACAACAAAAAAATAGCTGGGCGTTGTGGTGGGTGCCTGTAGTCCCAGCTACTCGGGAGGCTGAGGCAAGGGAATCGCCTAAGCCCAGGAGTTGGAGGTTGCTGTGAGCTGTGTGATGCCACGGCACACTACCGTGGACTATAAGGTGAAACTCTGTCTCTACAAAAAAAAAAGTTTCCCTCTTCCTCAAACCAATGGGGAAAAAAAAAATGAAAGACTAGAAAAACAACAGTTTTCAGACAGGAAATATCAAACAAGTTAGAACAGTGAGCGATCTTCAAAAGAAAAGAAACCAGATAAACTCTACGATTGCCTTGCTCTAATCACAAGACTGACCTTCACTACTGCATGCAGAACTTACAGACCATAACACAGCAGCTCAGCAGTCTCTGAGTAGACATGATAGACCTGGGCATTAAGAGACGCCAAAGTGTCCAACATTTAAGGGACAGAGTACCAGAAAGGAGAGAACTGCAGAAGGAGGACTCCAGAGATCTGCAGGGGTAGGCACCTCTCCAGTCTTCAGCTGAACAGAGATCAATATGTGTGTAAGAGGAAATTACCGAAAGCCTTGGACAAATACAAGTAGTCTCAGGTTATGAACGAGATAGCTTCTGTAGGTTGGTTCTTAAGTTGAATTTGTATGTAAATTGAATGGGTACATTTACCTATTATCCATAATAGCCTCATTCATTAAGTATGAGTCATAAGTCAGTCGGGTGTTTGTAACTTGGGGATTTACTATAATTGCCTCCATTTGTAAGTGCGAGTTGTATGTTAAGTCAGATGTGTGTAACTCGAGGACTGCCTGTAACCTGAAAGTTTTAAAGCAAACATCCCCCAGTTCAGACAGGGTCAGGAACAGATAGTTTATGCTTCCACCAGTGAGACTAAAAGAACTTATTCTAGCTGCATCTGTTATACTACTCTGCAGAATTTTGCTCCAACAGCAAAGCAAAACTAATCCCAGGCTAAATGCTTCTTTAGTCTCATTTAACAAAGTTGAAAGCAAAATTTGAAAGGGTTAAGCTCTTTCGAAATAACTTTGCCACATCCTAGAATAAAATCTAAGAAAATTTATTAAAATAAAAAATATATAGCACCCAAAAAGGTAAACTCACAATGTTTGGAATCCAGCAAAAAATTACCAAGAATACAAAGCAGCTGGCAAATATTACCTAAAATAAGAAGAAAAATCATTCAATTGAAAACAATCCACAAATAACAAAGATGATACAATTAGTAAAAAAAAGAACTTAAATCGGGTGTTATAAAACTGTTCGTCCGTTGAGTGGCACCTGTGCATCAAAGAGTAGGGCACTGGCCCCATATACCAGAGGTGGCAGGTTCAAACCCAGCCCTGGCCAAAAACTGCAAAAAAAAAAAAAAAAAACACTGTTCATTCATTCAAGAAGCTAGAAGAAAGATTAAACATATTAGATACATGGAAAACATTTTTTAATGATGCAAATCAAACTTCTAAAGATAAAATTTATAGCATCAAAAGTAAAAAATATACTTAAACTGATAGAGGCCATCTACAGCAAAACCACAGCCAATATCGTATTGAATGGAGTTCAAGTGAAACCATTTCCACTTAGATCAGGAACCAGGCAAGGTTGCCCATTGTCTCCATTGCTCTTCAACACTGTAATGGAAGTTTTAGCCATTGCAATTAGGGAAGAAAAGGCAATCAAGGGTATCCACATAGGGTCAGAAAAGATCAAACTTTCACTCTTCGCAGATGATATGATTGTATATCTGGAAAACACCAGGGATTCTACTACAAAACTTTTAGAAATGATCGAGGAATACAGCAATGTCTCAGGCTACAAAATCAACACCCATAAATCTGTAGCCTTTATATATTTCAACAATAGCCAAGCCAAAAAAACAGTCAAGGACTCTATTCCTTTCACAGTAGTGCCAAAGAAGATGAAATATTTGGGAGTTTACCTAACGAAGATTATGAAAGACCTCTATAAAGAGAACTATGAAACTTTAAGAAAAGAAATAGCTAAAAATGTTAACAAATGGAAAAATACACCATGCTCATGGCTGGGAAGAATCAACATTGTTAAAATGTCTATACTACCCAAAGCAATATATAATTTTAATGCAATTCCTATCAAAGCTCCATTGTCATATTTTAAAGATCTCAAAAAAATAATACTTCGTTTTATATGCAATCAGAAAAAACCTCGAATAGCCAAGACATGACTCAGAAATAAAAACAAAGCAGGAGGAATCACCCTACCAGACCTGAGACTCTACTATAAATCGATAGTGATCAAAACTGCATGGTACCGGCACAAAAACAGAGAGGTAGATGTTTGGAACAGAATAGAGAATAAAGAGATGAATCCAGCTACCTACCATTACTTGATCTTTGATAAGCCAATTAAAAACATTCAGTGGGGGAAAGACTCCCTATTTAACAAATGGTGCTGGGTGAACTGGCTGGCGACCTGTAGAAGACTGAAACTGGAGCCACATCTCTCACCATTAACTAAGGTAGACTCTCACTGGATTAAAGATTTAAACTTAAGACATGAAACTATCAAGTACAGGGGAAACTCTTGAAGGAATTGGCCTGGGTGAATATTTTATGAGGAGGACTCCCCAGGCAATTGAAGCAGTATCAAAAATACACTACTGGGACCTGATGAAACTAAAAAGCTTCTGCACAGCCAAGAACATAGTAAGTTTAGCAAGCAGACAGCCCTTAGAATGGGAGAAGATATTTATAGGTTATGTCTTCAACAAAGGTTTAATAACCAGAATCCACAGAGAACTCAAACGTATTAGCAAGAAAAGAACAAGGGATCCCATCTCAGGATGGGCAAGGG
>CAUYRH010029516.1:0-13782 GCA_963574655.1 Perodicticus potto
GCGAGTGGCTCGTTCTATGCACACAATTAAACATCCAGTCACCTTGGGATCCAGAGTGCCACTGTGTCCTGTCTTCTCTACCCTTAATATTCGTCGAATCCAGGCTACCACCTCATGAGAAGAAGGGTTAGAGGGCTTGTCAAGATTAATGAAACCTGTCCTGATATAGTCCCCAATCTCTCTCTTCAGAGGATTTGAACCTGAAGGAAGAGGTGTGTAGTGTGTTGTCCTCACATTCAGCTTATTAAAATTCTTTAGCAACAGAGGCCACTGAGATGTGTCCAACTGAGCAACTTTGGATTCAGGTTTGATAAGAAATATTTCAGCATGTTGTATTTCAGCTATATCTTCTTCTGGTAGTGACTTTCGGTCCTTTTTCTTCTTATGCTTCTTTGGCAAAGTAACTAGTCCCTTGGAGCAAACGGCAGCATCCAAGCTGGCAGCAGCCCAAATGCTGCCAGGTCTGCTACCACCAGGAGTTGGCATTGCAGACGTCTTTTGACAGCTACCAGGCCCTCTGGGGGACTTTCGTGGAGAGAGGTCTGGGCCTCACGGAGCCAAGTCATTGCAAGGGCCTCTCCCTCTCCTGTAGTCTCCCGTGCACTTCCGCATCCGCCATGTTACTCTACACCAAATGCGTACCGCCCGGGCCACCACTGAGGAAACAACCACAGTAATATGTTATTTTTGATGTTCACACTGTCATAAATTTGAAGACAGGAGCCTGATCAACATCCTTCTAAGTTTGGAAAAGATCCTACACCTAACAAAGCACTTACTCTCATGTGCCCTCGGTGTTAGAGGTGATCTGTGGTATGTAACGCCTCTCACGTGCCCCTTACACGCTCGGTTGGCTGATCCCTAACAACATTCCCTTGGCTAGTGCACAGAGTATCTGGGTGATATATGACAGGTCATAGTAAAGTGATGACCATGAGTCCAGCCACATGATCTACACTTTCAAAGAACAGATGAGGCAATGGTCGCTAGATGACATTCATCCAGCTTAAGTAAAGATGCCTGCTCGCAGACTGGTTTTTCTTTTCTTTTCATAGCATTAAAAAAAAAATTGTGGTAAAGAATATAAAATTTGGCTGGGTACGGTGGCTCACACCTGTTATTATAGGACTACGGGAGGCCAAGGCCCGAGGATCACTAGAGCTCAGGAGTTCAAGACCAGCCTGAGCAAGAACAAGACCCCCTATCTACTAAAAATAGAAAAATGAGCTGGGTGCTGAGGCAGGTGCCTATAGTGCCAGCTACTTGGGAGGCTAAGGCAGGAAGATCAATTGAACCTAGGAGTTTGAGGTTGCCGTGAGCTAGGCTGACACCATGGCACTCTAGCTAGGGCAACAGAGTGAGAATGTCTCAAAAACAACAACAACAAAAAACTTAACAAAAAAGTAACTAGGACAGAAGCAGCACTGCCCCCATTCCCACTGTCCAGGCCTGGGCACGGCCCAGCTTCAAGTAGACAGGCTGTGTTCCGTACTCACTTAATTCCCCCAGCAGTCCATACCTGGATAGATTCTCATTTAGAATGCCACTCAGGGTAACCTGCTGCCCACTCAGGTGCTAACCCTAGGCTCAGAGATGAGGCTAAAATTTCGTAGCTAAAGAGAACTAGATTTTAAAGCAACAGTCAGCCATTTTTCTTTCCTAAGGAAATGTAATGCTTTTAAAGACAGGCAAAGTTGTTCTTTCCTAAGAATGGCCACTCTCCTGTTTAAAAATCTTTCTCCTCCTCATTTCATCTGAAAATGAGAACCAAATTTGATGAGGAGCTGAGACCCCATGGTTACCCCACACCCCTCCTGCCTCCCTCACTTTGAAGGATGCAAATGTTGAAGGACAGATGTGTGAGGTGGCCAGAGGGTCCAGGAGCTGCCTACTGGTGCTAGGTGGGCCCTGACATCTTCCCAGGCCACTGTGGGGAGTGCTAGGCAGTGAGGTGGCCTGTGCTGGGAAAAAGGAGGCCAGTGTACAGGGTGGGGGATGGGGAGCTGCAGATAGGTCAAGGCTCAGTAGAGAACTTTCTGATGCCTAGAGGGGAAAGAAGTGGCACAGGAAAGGCAGAACTCCCACCAGCTTTATTTATGGCCTTGGAATCAGTGCAACCAGAGAGAGCCAGGATTATCAGGAAGGTCCCTACTGGAAATAGGCAAGAAAGTCCTCCCGAAGGGCCTTAAGTTCAGGCTCATCCTCACTCTCCTGTTTTGTTTTGTTTTTACAGAGTATTACTTTGTCGCCCAGGATACAGTGCAATGGTGTCATCATAGCTTAGTGCAACCTGACACTCGTGGGCTCAAGCAATCCTTCTGCCTCAGTGTCTTGAGGCATACACTATGATGCCTGGCTAATTTTTCTATTTTTAGTAAAGACAGGGTCTCGCTCCTGCTCAGGCTCGTCTCCTGTCCTGTTCTAATCTATGTGATCATGGGCAATCATTTGGAAACTCATACCCTGTGGAGTGGTAGGGAGGGCTCAAGGAGGATTCATAAGTAACATGCTGGCCACAGGATCTAGTACATAGAAGTGCTCCATAAATGGCGGTAGCTGCTGTGGTATTATTTACTGAACGTGATATTTATTCTTTTTGCCCTTCAGACCTGGGATTTTTTTTTTTTTTTTTTTTGAGACAGAGTCTCACTATGTCGCCCTCAGTAGAGTGCTGTGGCATCACAACTCACAGCAACCACAAACTCTTGGGCTTAAGCGATTCTCTTGCCTCAGCCTTCCAAGTAGCTGGGACTACAGGCATCCACCACAAGCCCTGGCTATTTTTTTTTTACAGTTTTTGGCCGGGGCTGGGTTTGAACCCGCCACCTCCGGCATATGGGGTCGGCGCCCTACTCCTTTGAGCCACAGGTGCCGCCCTACTTTTTTGTTGTTGTTGCAGTTGTCATTGTTGTTTAGCAGGCCTGTGCTGGGCTTGAACCGGCCAGCCTGGGTGCATGTGGCCGGCACCCTACTCACTGAGCCATGGGTGCCAGCTCAGACCTAGGATCTTGTAAAGTCCCATTAGTTGGGTACAGATGAACTGCCAAACATATTTCCTTACAGTTTCTGAAAAAAGGGGTGGAAATAAGCCCAAGAAAAGGGTCTCCCATCATGACCCTGCTGGCCAGGCTGTATTTGATGCTCAGAGTGGATAGTAGAGTTGCTCCAGCTTCCTTCCCTAGGACTGTGATCTTGAACTCTTGACCCCTTTACAGGTGGTTTCATGGCTCACAGCCATGAAAGGAGGACAGTGTCCAGGGTCTTTCCCAGAAGCCCTCACTCTCAGGGATGAGACTTTTCCAGGTCATCCAGCCAGTTAGCAAGAGGTAGAAATCCATAAGCCAGGACAGAAGCCCTGGAAGGACAGGGAGCTTTGGCATCTGGTTCACTGCTGCATCCCAGGCCCAGTGCATAGTAGGCATTGACAGACTGGCCAGTCCTGCACCCATCTCACTTCACTGTGGTAGGGGGTGCTCTGGGGACTGTGCTTCTTATGTCCCTCAGTTAATTCTGGAAACAATCCTGGGAGGTTGGGGATGTTTTCCACATGGAAATAGAAGCTCTGAAAGGTTAAATGAGTTGCCCAGTCACCCAGATGGTGAGGGACAAAGCAAAGTTAAGAAGTCTAGCTGTCTGTTGCATGAGGGTGGGCACCAACCTCTGTCTTGTAGAACACCATAGATCCTGTTCACCTAGCATAGCCTCTCAAATAAAGTCAATAATAAACAGTTTTTGTGTTCTGTTTAAGTGAATGAATGAACAATTCTAAAGTCCAAGCTCAGTGCCCATAGCTCAGTAAGTAGGGCACTGGCCACATACACCAAGGGTGGCGGTTTTGAGCCCGGCCCAGGCCTGCTAAACAACAACAACAACTGCAACCAAAAAACAGCCGAGCATTGTGGCGGGTGCCCATAGTCCCAGCTACTCAGGAGGCTGAGGCAAGAGAATCGCTTAATTAAGTCCAAGTGTTTGGGGTTGCTGTGAGCTGTGATGCCATGGTATTCTACCAAGGGTGATACGATACCTGTCTCAAAGAAAAAAAATTCCAAAGTCCAGAGCTTTCTATACTGTAAGCAGGAAACCTTATATATAGTCACAAGGCTCCCTGAAATCCTATCATCTCTGTAATGAATGCATCGATTTTGGTGGAGGAATTCCCATCAGTGTGGGTGTCAGAAAACTTGCAGCCTCTCCCCATCCAACCACACCCTTCTCCACAATAGTCCTGTCTTCAGTCTTCCCTCTGCTTATGCTATTTAGCAATTTAATTCCAAAGCCTTTTCACTATGATCAACAGGACTTAGTTTTTTCTTCTAATGACAGAATTTAAGTCAAAGGAGTGAATCTCCACCAGGAAACTTTTTGTAGTTATTATTCTTCCCCAAAAAGAGAGACTGCTCTTATGTTCAGCAGACAAATGTCTTTCCAAAGAACGAGGGGAGACAGATTTTGAGCAATTTGATGGAGAAGTCATGAAACTACCCTGAGGACAACATCATCTGAAAAACTGTTTTCCCTTCCAATGCAGCACAGGGGGGCAAAGCACACACTCTGGGGATGACTATCCCACTTCTGCATCAAGCCTCAACTTCTCAGACTATCCCCCCTCAGTTGTGACATGGGAACAATAGGTGTAGACAGGATCGTGGTGAGGATGACAACTTAGTGTGCCCAGAATGGTGCCCTTTAGGAACCTGTGCTCAATTCAGGCCCAACTCCGTGATCACAGTTACAGATACGATGACAGTTCAGCTTCTGGATGAGATTTGATGTGGGAGAGGGGGGAAGCCAGGGGCAAAGCAAGGGCCCCCTTGCCCCTAAGAGGATTATTCTGTGGTCTTCAGGGCAGGGAGGAAGCTGTGAAGAACATAGGGATTAAGGAGCAGGTAGCCGCCCCCTTTCCCCCCACCAACATACACCCACACACTCCCTCTGCTCTTAAGGACCTGCTTCAGCTGCATCCAAGGTCTCTGGCCCCACTGGGATCCTGAGGTTAGGAAATGTCCTGGAGAAACAAGCCTCCAGTACCAGCCCACTGGATAGACCTGGCCTAAAGGCAGACCTGAGAGCCTTGCCTGGCCGAGCTTCCTTCCTCCCTTAGGAAACAAAGCCAAAGCTCCCTTATTCTCTCTTTCTTCTCTCAAAAGCAAGGCTGACCTGCTCATGGCTACATCTCCAGTCCCTGGCATAGAGAAGACGAGCATAAACGATGGATGGATGGATGGACGGACAGAAAGAAGAGTGGAAGCAGCCCATTTCTGATAAGCTGAATCAACTCCTGAGCTTAATTTTTTTCTTCTTGAGACAGAGTCTCACCCTATTGCCCATGCTGGAATGCCATGGCCTCACCTAGCTCACAGTAACCTCAAAACCCTGGTTCAAGCAATCCTCCTGCCTCAACCTCCCACATAGCTGTGGCACCAACCACAATGCCCAGCTAATTTTTTCTATTTTTCTATTTTTAGTAGAGACAGGGGTCTCACTCTTGCTCAGGCTGGTCTTGAACTCCTGAACTCAAGCAATCTTCCTATCTTGGCCTCCCAGAGTGCTAAAAAAACAGGCGTAAGCCACTGCACCCAGTCACCTGAAACCAATTTTAAAATCAGAAACCACAGGTGAAGATGTGGATGGTTGTTTTCTTCAGGAGGAAATTGTGAAAATGCCTCCTGGCTCAAAGGTAGCATTCAGCCAGGTGGGTCACACACGGGCTTCCCTCCTTGCTGCAACAACTTTCCTGTGTCAGGATGGAGAAGCTGGTGTGATAACTTTACACTGTGGCCTCAGCAAATCTCTCACTTAGTTATGCTCTGCTTAAAAGTGACCCACCCCCAAATTTCACTGACTGTCTGCAAGCAGGCCCTGTGAGACAGGGGCCATTTGTTCAGTAGACAGCTGGCATCTGGGGCCAGGGCTGAGCAACTGCTGTATGTGAAGGGACAGGGTTCTCTCCTGTCATGAGGGTTTTTGTGTCACTGCTGTGCAGAATGCTTGTTCCCAGCTCACCAAGGGCCGCCTCTGGACCAGGTCCGACAGGACTACTGTGTCCAATGTGTGGGCACCAGGGCCTGGCATCCTCTGTTCCACCCTCTGCTGCCAGTAGGCAGAAGTACAAGGAGAGGCCACCTTGGCCACTGCTTTCCAGGTCTAGAGGGAAGCCTCTTCCAGACATGGGAGCTAGTCCTGAGGACTGATGTATTCATCCAGTTCTGCTGAAAATGCTGCTCCGCTGGTTCAGAAAGCAGAGGACCAGCAGTCTCTCCACTTGCTGACCTGAGTCTTTCTGGTACAGCAAGGAAGGAACTGGTCTGGCCGTGTGACGAAGGCCACTGTTGTACAGTGGCTAAGGGCTGCTGGATTGTTTTGAGGATTAAATGAGAAAATATGTGTAAAAAACTCACAACACTGCCTGACATGTAAACATTCAATGAACATTAGCTATTCTAGTATCAATGAAGCTAGGATTTACCTTCCTTCACTAAATTCTGGTTATAGGGGGAGAAAAACGTAGTGAGATTACAAATTATTTTTCTTTTACTCTTTAAAGTTTTCTATCTCTTCATATTCTACAAGGAACAAATATTTCTCTCCCACAAAGGAAAAACATTTTAAACTCCTCAGAGGGCACAAGGCTACTATTGATGAGAACCTACAAACCAGAACTGGCAGAGTAACTACCAGAAAAGGTTCCAGAATGTGGGTCCACTCTGGTCCAAAAATATCTCGTCGTGAACTTATTCTCAAGTGCCCACAGTCAGGAGGTATCAGACTTTCTTAGAAGAGTCTCAGAAACCCCACCATGTCCATGACAAAGAAGAGACTTTTCCTGTCTGGACAGTGAAATGCTTGTAATGAAAATTAAGACTTAGGAGGCAAGGAGAGGCAGCACACACTCCTTGAAGACAATCTGGAAAATTCAGGCAAACACTCCGTAAAAATAATCTCTAATCTCACCACACAGGGATATAATAGGCCGGCATACTTCCAGTCTGGACCTCATTTCAAAACCAACCCAAGCTGCCCTGCTGGTCCTATCACCACTGACAAAAATGGTGACCAGTGTGCAGAGAAGGTGGGCTGCTGAAAAGCAGAAGGCGTTCCTGATGTCAACGTCCTAATCATCTCTCTGTGTCCATCAAGCTGTTCTAATAGCAAGGACTCTTGCATTTTCTTAGAAGGGCAGCTGGTTTGTTCTTGGCACCTATCCAGGCTGCTTCTTTAGGAGATGTGTCCAGATCATAAGCAGCTTGAGGACGAGGGGTCCATCTATTCGGTGTTCCACTATCTCCCCAACATTAGCAGAGCCCCGGCGCATAGTAGGTACACACATGTGGAATGGCTATCATCTTCAGTGACAAGGACTACAGACATTCCTTCCACTCACAGCTGTGAGTGGTCTCCCAAGGACCAAGAGTGCCTCTAATATAGTAGCTCCAAAAAAATAAATGGTTTTTGAATGATTTCTCCATGTGGATTTGAGGTTCCCAAACAATGCACATTCAATTAACTCATTCAGCTTGAGATCCAGACCCCTATCCCTGAAAACAAAACAAAACAAAAGCCAAAGCCCAGAAACCCCGGCCCTGGACAAACAGGTCTGGGTGCCAGACTTGCTAAGGTCATTTGCACAATTTATAGAGTTTCCGGCCCAGCCAGCTGTCTGACAGGCAGTTCACACAAAATCCCTCCTCTGAAATAGCTTGAAGCCTGCCAGTCTGCAGGGACGGGAACAGGAAATGGAAAATCACCATGTCTTCAGCTAGCTCACTGTGCGGTAGTGACATTCAAGCCCAGAGCTTGGATCTGCTCAGCAAGACCCTCATGTGACAGATTCTCTTTGTGCCGTGTGACCACCATACCATCCATATTGCAGCAGCATTTTAGAAGGAAAAAAAACAATTGTCACATGAGGTGCACACATCAAATCCAAGAGCTATCCTGACATACTCAAACATTTTCAGATGCTCTTCACAGCAGGGAAGAAAGAAGCACTCCTCCTGTCTGCTCTTGTGTGAGATGCAAGTGGCTGTTAAATTCTCTCCTGCCAAGGGGCTGCCAAGTTACCGTTCAGATTTGAGGTTAATTCTATCAATACATCTTATGCTCTGTATGAAATACACCCCTGAAAAAGACAACCTAGAAAAATCACCACTTGCATTGCCACAGCCTACAATTAGAGCTCTGGAGGCATCTCAAGCGTTCTCAGCTTTGGAGAGAGCTGCTGTCAGTCCATCCTCGTCCACCAGGAGGGATGAGGACTGCTTTCAGGTTTCTAAACTCTCCAGCCATGTTGCCTTGATGTCAAAGAAATTGCTTTTCAGAAATAACACTTGCCAAGTGTCAAAACACGGGATGTGGCCGGGGAGAGGGGGCAGGGGACAGGGGGAGCAAGGGAGAGTGATTCTGGTTTACTGGGAAAAAGACAAGCTTCTCCTAGAATCTCCTGAAGCCTCCAGTTAAAGTACTTGGCAGGCAATAGCCTTTACTGGTACCTGCCCTAAGATTAACATGAGGCTATTATTGATTTTTGGCCTAAAGAGCCCTAAAAGCAATTGGTCTGGAAATTATTCCTTGTCTGAGCATCTTCAACAGGGCAAAGCAGAAACTCAGAATGCAAATAAATGCTCTCCCTGCTGGGAGCACAGAAGGAAAGCCACGAGTGGACACTGGTGAGGGGGCAGGATGGAGAAGGGACATTGCTCATCTTTTAACAGTTTACTGTTCAGGTGGAGTAAAGTGGTTCCAAAGGCTTTCACAACAAAACTTCAGTTTAAGAAATAGGAGATCTTGGCTCGGCACCTGTGGCTCAACGGGCTAAGGTGCCAGCCACGTACACCTGAGCTGGCGGGTTCGAATCCAGCCCAGGCCCACCAAACAACAATGATGGCTGCAACCAAAAAAAAGGCCGAGCGTTGTGGCGGGCACCTGTGGTCCCAACTACTTGGGAGGCGGAAGCAAGAGACTCGCTTGAGCCCAGGAATTGGAGGTTGCTGTGAGCTGTGATGCAAGGGCACTGTATCCAGGGTGACAGCTTGAGGCTCTGTCTCAAATAAATAAATAAATAAATAGGAGATCTTGAGATCGAGGCAGGTGGATTGTCTGAGCTTACAGGTTCAAGACTAGCCTGAGCCAGAGCAAGACCTCATCTCTAAAAATAGCTGGACATTGTGGCAGGCGCCTGTAGTCCCAACTATTTGGGAGGCTGAGGCAAGAGAATTGAGTAAGCCTAAGAGTTTGAGGTTACTGTGAGCTGTGACGCCATAGCAGTCTACCAAGGATGACAAAGTGAGACTAAAAGGGGCGGCACCTGTGGCTCAAAGGAGTAGGGTGCTGGCCCCATATGCTGGAGGTAGCGGGTTCAAACTCAGCCCCGGCCAAAAACCACAAAAGAAAAAAAAAAAGAATTAAAAACAGAAAAGATATAAGAGATCTCATTAGCTGTCAGTCGATTGTCAAGTTAAAAATCTCTTAAGGTAAACCAGGATGGCACCATTGTATTCTAGCCTGGGCAACTATGACCCTGTCTCAAAAAATCAAAACAGGCTCAGTGCCTGTAGCTCAGCAGCTACAGCACCAGCCACATACACCGGAGCTGGCGGGTTTGAACCCAGCCCAGGCCTGCCAAACAACAATGACAACTACAACCAAAAAATAGCTGGGCGTTGTGGCAGGTGTCTGTAGTCCCAGCTACTTGGGAGGCTGAGGCAAGAGAATCACTTAAGCCCAAGAGTTGGAGGTTGCTGTGTGAGCTGCAATGCCCCCACACTCTACCCAGGGTGACAGAGTGAAACTCTGTCTCACACACACACACACACACACAAAATCAAAACAAACAACATACACAAAACAAAACAACAAAAAACACCCTCGGGCCAGGAGCAGTGGCTCACACCTGTAATCCCAACACTCTGGGAGGCTGAGACAGATGGATTGCCTAAGCTCAGGTGTTTGAGACCAGCCTGAGCAAGAACAAGACCCTGTCTCTAAAAAATAGCTTGGTATTGTGGCAGGTGCCTGTAATCGGGTGACTGAGGTAAGAGAATCGCTTGAACCCAAGAGTCTGAGGTTGCTGTGAGCTATGACGCCATAGCACTCTACCGAAGGTGACAAAGTGAGACTCTGTGTTAATAGAAAACAAAATGAAAACAACAACAAAAAAACACCCTTCAAAAGCTTCTTCAAGATAATTTGGCACTATCAAAATCTTCACTGCACACACTCTTTGACCAAACAAATCCACTTGTGGTAATTTACCTTAAATGTGCAAAGACAGAGAAAAGGACAATCGCTGTCATACTGTTTTTTTTTTTTTAGAGACAGAGTCTCTCTTTGCTGCCCTCTGTAGGGCATCACAGGGCCGTGGCCTAACAGCTCACAGCAACCTCCAGCTCTTGGACTTAGGTGATTCTCTTGCCTCAGCCTCCCAAGTAGCTGGGACTGCAGGAGCCCACCACAACGCCCAGCTATTTTTTTGCTGCAATTTGGCCAGGGCCGGGTTCAAACCTGTATGGGGCCGGGTTCGAACCCTACTCACCGAACCACAGGCGCCGCCTCACTTTCACATTGTTCATAGTGGGAAAAAAAGATGGATGGCAACCAAAAAGTTCCTCAATAGAGAACTCTGTAGTCAACAAAAAGAGGAAAGTAAATCCATACAGGCTGATGAAGAAAGATGTTCCCTGAAGCACCTTTAGTATTAATCCACGTGTGTAAATATGTCCAGTGATTCTTGTTATTCTTGGTAGTTATGTTCTATGAAGTCACCTTGAACACTAAATTAGTGAATACCGAATCACTACTTCTAGGGAAGATATGGGTTAGGTTCCTGCAAGTCTCTGACCATATTTCTAGCAATATATAATCTTGTTTTGTGTATTGTTTAATATATTGTTGATTTCTTAACATTAAACTTACAGCCAACAGCATGCTAACTCTTTTATATTTTTGGAGACAGAGTCTCACTTTGTTGCCCTTAGTAGAGTGCCATGGTGTCATAACTCACAGCAACCTCAAACTCTTAAACTTAAGTAATCCTCTTGCCTCAGCCTTCCTAGTAGCTAGGACTATACCCAGCTAGTCTTCCTATTTTTCAGTAGAGCTAGGGTCTCGCTTTTACTCAGGTTGGTTTTGAACTCCTGAGCTCAAGCAATCCACCTGCATCCACCTCTCAGAGTGCTAGGATTATAGGCAAGAGCCACTGTGCCCGGCCCATTTTGTTTTAGAGACAGGGTCTCACTATGTTGGCCAGGCTGGAGTGCAGTAGCTATTCACAGGTGTAATCACACTGCAGGATATTCTCCTAAACTCAAGCAATCCTCCTGCCTTACCAAATAGCTGGGACGACAGGCATGCACTGCCCACCCGGCTAACATGCATTTTCTCGAGAAGAGATATCGAAACCATCTTGAGCTTAGGAACACCAGACTGCACTTTACCCCTATGTTTGGGGATTGTTTAAATCAAAGTCACCACCAAAAAGCACAAAAATATGAAAAATGTGGTACTAAATAGACCAAAAGAAGAACACCTGTTTACAGTATGAAAGCGGAAACAAAATGCAGAGTGCTTCTTGTTCCATCTTGGCTGGGAATATGCATACAAGGCAACTCAGATTTTTCACTGTTCCGCGTATGTCCATAAATGATCGCAAAGCACTGTCATTGATTTTGGGTTTACAGAAACAATTTATTAAGTAGGGAAATTCACAAGTACAGAATCCGGGAATAATGAGGATCCACTGTATGTCTGTATGTGCACAGAACTTATTTAGAAAAATACACTACGGTCAATTTTGTAAGAAGACCCAAGAAACTGTTGCCTGAAATTATTTTGGAAGAGTGGGAAGGGAAAAAGATTTTTATTTTATTCTTCAAACCTCACTTTACAAGTGACTATGCTATTCCTAATTTTAAAAACCTACAGTAAGGAGATGGGCCTTTCTACAGCTTAGCTCAGCACAGCATGAGACTTAATGTGCACAAGGATCAGTGTCCAGAAAGGCCTGGACACTGGCAGAAAGGCCTCATGACGCCCTCCTGGCAATGAAGGCCACCTGCAAAAACTGGAAGTCAGAATTTTACCCCAAGAAACAGACTGATTTGTCTGCTTCGCCTTCCACTGCTTTTTACAGTTCAGAAGCAGTCGGCTAGGGGCAGGATGGGGCTCTGAGGCCAGAGAAAAACAACTCAGCAGGAACTGGGTAGGAGTCTGGAAGTGACAATGAAAGAACACAGAAGTTTGCAAAGAAAAGGTATGATGGAATTAGAATTAGATGGTGTGGCTGGGTGCCCATAGCTCAGGACGCCAGCCACATGCTCTGAGTTTGAATCCAGATCGGGCATGCTAAACAAACAAACAAAAAAAGAGCTGGGCACTGGGGTAGGTGCCTATAGTCCCAGCTACTAGGAAGGCTAAGGCAAGAGAATCACTTGAACCTAAGGGTTTGAGGTTGGTGTGAGCTATGACGCCACAGCACTCTAACCAGGGCAACAGAGTAGGACTCTGTGTCAAAAAAAAAAAAAAAGAAAGAAAGAAAAGAAAAGAATTAGGGCGGCGGCCTCCCTGGCTCAGCGGGTAGGGTGCCAGCCACATACACCAAGGCTGGTGGGTTAGAACCCAGCCTAGGCCTGCTAAACCACAATGACAACTACAACAAAAAATAGCCTGGCCTTGTGGTGGGCTCCTGTAGTCCCACTTACTTGGGAGGCTGAGGCAAGAGAATTACTTAAGCCCAACTGTTTGAGGTTGCTGTGAGCTGTGATGCCATATCACTCTACCCAGGGCAACAGCTTGAGACTCTATCTCAAAAGAAAAAAAAAAAAAATTAGATGGTGAAGGAAAAAATCATATACAAAAGGGAGGAAGAGAGGGAATCTAGCAATTTTGTTTGCTAGGGAGTTTTTATGAGTTTAATTTATTCTCTCCCCTATAAATAAAAATAGAATTTTTTCCCCAGTAATCAAAACACACAATTACACCTAGATCTGGAATGACACACACCAAACTGAGGGAATAGGACTATGAGCACAAAAGGGAACCACTTTTTTACACTAGGTACTTCTGTATCTTTTGGATTTTTATAATAAACATGTATCTCATCCTTTTTACATCATAAGGTCATTTTCTTTTTGAAGACAGAGTCTCACTATGTTGCCCTCAGTAGAGTGCCGTGGCATCACAGCAACCTCAAACTCTCGGGTTTAAGCGATTCTCTTGCCTCAGCCTCCCAAGTAGCTGGGACCACAGGCACCTGCCACAATGCCCAGCTATTTTGTTGTTGTTGTGCAGTTATTTAGTGGCCCAGGCCAGGTTCAAACCCGCCACCCTCAGTGTATGTGGCTGGCACCATAACCACTGTGTTATAGATGCCAAGCCAATAAGGTCTTATAGTGAAGGCCAAGCTACCGCCTAGCAAGAGGGTAGCATGGCCTGGCCTCTGGCCTTTCTGGCTCTTCTCCTCTCACTTCTTCCCTCCTCAGGGCGGTCCATGTTCTGGACTCAACAGTCCAGTCACCCTTGGGCAGCAACCACCAGACAAAAGGGAAACTTCAAGGTTTCTCAAAAAATTCAACACAAGGCTCGGCGCCTGTGGCTCAATGGGCTAAGGCACCAGCCACGTACACCTGAGCTGGCGGGTTCGAATCTAGCCCGGGCCCACCAAACAACAATGACGGCTGCAACCAAAAAATGGCCGGGCGTTGTGGTGGGTGCCTGTAGTCCCAGCTACTTGGGAGGCAGAGGCAAGAGACTCGCTTGAGCCCAGGAATTGGAGGTTGCTGTGAGCTG